>JAWZYV010017925.1:0-31847 GCA_038373885.1 Cheiracanthium punctorium
ATCACAATATTGTATAAACTACTTCAACAGTTTCATTCTTGCTGACCATCTAGTTTTACTGTTTTCTTTTGAAGAAGGTGAAACACACAAATGTAAACTATTTGAAGCCAATTTGGCTAAAGTGTCACACTTAAAACCATAATCACACCTTTTTCTATAAATGTAAAATGTTTTTTTTTCTTTTAATCTTAAGTGAAATCTGACGCCACTTTCCTTGAAACAGAGGCGCAGTTTGCCGCCTGCGTCCAGTGGCGTAGCTAGAGAAGGGTTAGAGGAGTATCTGTCTCCGGACACAGCACACAGGGGGGCGCCAAATTAAAATTTCGAACTGTCATTGTTGTCCGTTCTATGAAACAGAAAGAGATGCGGAAATTTCACTTGTTCCCGGAAGCTGAAAACTCTAACTACGCTTCTGACTATGCCTTAAATCGGACCTGCTCGACTCATCGACTAAAACAGATCGGCCATCGCCAGCCGATAGATGTCCAGAGGCTCTCTCCTTTGCTTTGTAACAAAACGTTTCCACAATGTCCCATTCGAAAAACTGCTCATGTCTAAAGGGGTGTAACAGTACCAGCTTTTTCAGACAGAACGCTTGGGCACAAAGTCGCAAAACTGGAAAAAAAAAAATCTTCATGGAACCATAATTGATTTTGGCGCCCCCTTATCACGGCGCTCGGGGCACTTGCCCCGTTTGCCCTCCCCTAGTTGCGGCCCTGCTGTCAATATAAAACCAAATAAAAGAAAGCATTCTGGTTTTACGTTATTATAAGCCGGTGGGTGTTGGGGACATTTCAGAGTGGTTAATTAAAAAAAATAAAGGTAAGTGTTTTTTTCTTTTTTAAACGAATCTTTGCAATGTTTAATGTGAATTTTAAATTGATGTTTTATATTTTCGTAAGTTCTATTTATGTGCTATTCTAAGCATACTGACTTTATGAGGAGTACAACTAGTTTGCTTAATCCACTGTTGCTTTTTAGTTAAAAACATCCACTGTTTGCTTATTTTAAATTGCCTGTTTCTGAATTTGCAGACGCTTTTTAGGTTAAATATGGATGGGTGTATTTTGTTTTAATGTTTTTGTTCGTGGAATATATGTACAATTTTAATGTGTTAAAATACTTTGACTTTGCTGATCGTGCAAAATGGTTGGCGACAGTCGCTGGGGCTTGGCAACCGCCACGTTCCAGCGACTGTCGCCGTGAGTACATGGGGTGCGTACCGTCTTGTAAGATTTTACCGCATAGGTTTAATTATCGCCACGTTGGCGAGAGTCGGCGCGTTAAAGTAGGAATCAACCCAAGAAAGACAAACACGGTATACTCATGGATTATGATGAACATTCGAAACAATATTTAAAACGGTGAAGTATAGTTAGAATATACTTGGCGAAGATTGTAAAATAGTTTTAGTAGGCGATTTTAAGATGGATTTAGATTCCAAAGATGGGTTTTATGGAACAAGGAAGAAAAATACTACACACTCAAATAATAATGATGCACTTTCCTACTTAATGGAATAAGGAAGAAAAATGGGCGCGACGATTAAATTATGATACGCTTTTAATACATAGCACTTTAGTGCGTATTTAAAATCTAAAAGTGTTTCAGATTTTCTTACTTTTTTTTCCACTTACATTGCAGAAACTAAAACAATTGCAGCTTTTTACGAACACTTTGAAGTTAATTTGTAATTTTTTCAATGTTAAACAAATTGGGCGATTTAAAAATTTTTACATTTAAATAAGAGTCAGCATTGTTCAGTAGTTAAGTAGCTTAATTTTTATAAAGTGAAATATAAAAATTATTACTTTCATACTAACACATAATTTCAATTAATGTATTTAATAGCGCATCAATATGGATTACAAAACATAAATTTGATATAAGCTCATGATAAACAATCGACGAGCATGTTGATCGGTACTAGAGATGAGGTCGGGCTCATTTTTTGAAGCCCGAGCCCGAAGACTTTTAATCCGAGCCCGCCCGAGCCCGAGCCCGAAATTTCAGCTAAAGATTTTAAAAAAAAATTCAATTACTTCATTGATAGAATACAATAAATTTTGCCTTTTATGAAAATTAAAGACAAATATAGTTGCAAACTGTCAATGCACTTTCTAATTCTTTATATCCATATTTATCAAATAATGTCGGATCTCATGACTAACTAAGTAATTTAAGCCGCCGTTCTGAAATACTCAGTCCAGCCCAGAGAGATTGTCACCCTCAAAAGCACTCACAGAAGCCGACTCCGCTTTACTTTTCTGCAGTTTCACTTACCTGACAATAAGTTTTCTAAGGCCGAACATTTCTCACATTAAAAATCCTATTAACGGATCTTACTTCACAGCTGGCTAGCTGATCAGTTCTTTTAAACATGATTACCGACTAACAACGTCTTCAAACGTGAAAATACGCAAACAAAATTGAGATAAAAAATGTAATTCTTCAGGCTCGGCCTTGGTGCTCTGAGATGCTCGGGAGGTATACTGAAATTGCGTTCGTTCACTTTCTGAATGATAATAACACACACATTATTTAACATTTGATTTCAATTTTAGCTTAGAGATGACCATAGTTGTCCGCACAAGATCACCTTTCTTGGTTTCTACCGCTTTAATTTAAAGGCGTTTGTCAAAAACATACAAAAAAAGACAAGTTTTGAAGAGATTTTGGTTCAGCAATCAAGCAGTCATAGGATTAATGACATCAGAATTTAAGAAATGAGATCATGGTAAAGTTCGTAAAAATATAATGCTATTTATCATGATCACTTTTATCATTCCAAAGACGGAACAGCGAAGATTATTCTTTTCTGATTAGAATTGCTTCACCACTTTTAGTCTTCGAATGATGCCGACGACATCTTATCATTAGGTCATAGAGTTTCGAAGGTACCAATGAGAAGAACCATACTTTTTAACACGTCTTCGGAAGACAATTTCACAGAGAATAATCTCTGGACTTATATTTCAAACAGGATACTGTCCGCTTCGAGAAAACTTCAACGCTAGCACATTGCAATTTTTAGAGATGAGCTCGTTTCTAGGCCAAAAACTTGACACAGATCTACCACGGATCATTATAGCGATTTCCAAGATTACCGCACCATGTTCATGCACTATGGGTCCCTCCTAAATAATCCTCATCCACTTCTTCAACATCGCTGACAAGATGTACAGACTACGACGTTGGTATTTTGGTCACACACTTTTGCATTCGAAAAGTCATGTGACCTAGGAGATGTGACCATCTTAATAAGGATATCGGACTAATAGAGTCACATCACCCTTGGAATTAAAGAAATTTTTAAAAGCAGACTTGATCCAAATTATTTATATTTCATAACAAGCCCTTTCCAATATTTTGACTTAATACAAAATATTATTTTTTATTTATTGTGGAAATAAACAAGATTAACTTGTTTAATTCCACACTAAATAGCTTACCACACTAAATAGAGCACTGCTTAGACATGTAATTCTATCACTGATACAAAATATTATTTTTTATTTATTGTGGAATCAAAACAAGATTAACTTTGAGCACTACTTAGACACGTAATTCCATCACTATGATTCTTGTGATACCAATAAATATTTTAAAAATACTTTTATACAAATTCTTTACATTTCATAGTAAATATTTTTGTTCACCATACAAAATATTATTTTCCTTCTACTGTGGATAGAAAATAAAATTAAATTTGAGATGAAATTTAACACCAATAACTACATCACAATGATCCTCCTGGAATTAAGGAAACTTAAAAAAAAACATTGATCCAAGTTATTTAGATTTCATAACAAGGCCATTCTAATAATAATTTGGTCCACCGTACAAAATAATATTTTCCATTTACTATTTATAGAAAACAAGATACAAGAGAAAATAATACTTCATATCTATTCGGAAGTCAGCTTTAATACCTGTAACTAGATAAACATAGCGGCTCCCGTGAGGAACAACGTGGTTGGAATAACTAAGATATAATAAAGTTTCAGATGTCAAGATATAACAACAAATAGGATTTAATAAACTTCAAAGTGCAAAGTTGAATCAAGCGAGCTTATTTTGACAACATATAAGTTAGGCGAATTTAACTGTTAGAAAATTGATAAGTGTTTTCAAAAGTTCAAGTCTCATAGCTAATAGATTTGAGTTATAATTAATTAACTTTTAGATTATTTCAAGTATCATTTCGGAGTGTAAATTTGAGCAGATGTTTTGGAAATTATATTACATTGCTGTAAGTATTTTCGTTTCCAAATAATTATAATATAACCCGATTATTGAGCATTCAAGCTTATGAATTAAGTGAAAAATTGTCTGAAATGGTAGAAAATATGCCATTGAATAATAAAGGCTCTTGACACCTGTAGTGCAATAGTTAATTTGAACTAACGGCATTTCTTGCAAAGTTCTTTTTCATGGTGTACATGTGATATAGAGAAGATTGTATACAATAGACTATTACGCCAAAACTTCCTGGTGTGGTACAACGCATCTAAACTAGCAAATTTCGTCATAGAAAGTATGGGCGGAATGCTAAAGACGATCCGCTTGGTGGCGTAGAACATGGAAACTTGAACGTCAAAAGGTGGCGAAATAAATGGTATCTTCTCAAATGTGCATAACTCTCTATCCCATAGGTATAAAGCATGTGTTACAGCTGGCGAACGGTTTTTTGAGCAATTTCTTTGAGCATGCACGTACATAAATTCTATTACCTTTAATTCAGTGTTTTTTGAAATATCTCCTCTCATTCTCGTGTTAATTCTTTAAATGTGCCATGTGAAAAACTACCTTTTAACTTCTCATCGCTTTTTTCAGATCAGCCTTTTACACCACTCACAACGCCACCTAGCGGCTTGCCGTTTGCTTTCCGCCCATACTTTCTGTGACGAAATTTGGTCCAGTAGATGCGTTCTATCACCCCATAAAGTTTTGGCCACTTTTTCAGACTCACCCTGTATAAAGGCTTTTGAAACACATACACAATTACTTTACACGCCTATAAACATCCCTCAAAACATTTTAAACCATTACCTAATTTATATATTACTATTTCCAATATAAAGTAATGAATAAATGGATTTTTGGCGCTTCTTAGTGTTGGCGAAAATCTCGTCTTGCAGGCGAGATTTAGTTTTAAGATATGTACTCGTGAAAAACTCGAGTAAAATCCCTTTAAGTCAAATCACGTTGTAGCTCAAGTCCACTCTACTCTGAAACAGAAAGAGTCAATAATCACTGTTAAAGAATTAAATGGCAGACAAACCATCGAATCCCTGGATATTAGAAATTAAGAACAGATTAAATAAAAACGAAATACTTGTCCCAAATTAATTGATTTCCCCAAACTCAACGTACTGGGTGAGTACAAATGATGGAACCGATTTTAAAATGACATATTTTCGAAACAACTGCACATATTACAAAAAACATGAATATAAAGGCAATGAATATAAAGAGAAATGAATATAATACATGAATATAAAGAGAAATATACAAAGTTTTTTTTTCCCACCATGATCAACGGATGGCAACATATTCAGAATAGCTGTGATTGAACTTCAAACATGGCGACAATGACAGAGAAGAAAATTTTGCGGATTAGAGTACGCAAGTGTCTTTTCAGATATCATGGTGCAACGTGCATTTAGATATCGTAACGGAAAAGAAGCAGCAACGAAGAAGAACATTCTGCGATTCCTGCGATGGTATCATCAATTTAAGGAAACAGATTTACCCTTAATCAAATGGCCACGAGATCCTCATATCTAACACGATGTGATTTCTTTTTGTGGTGTTAAGTCAAAGACATTGTTTATGTGCCACCCATGCCAAAAACACTGACAGAACTTACAGAATGCATGTGTGTAGCATCACGAACTATTGATAGAGTGATGCTACAAAATGTATAGAACTAACTGGATTACAGATTGAACGTATGTAAACTGAAAAAATACTTGGTTTATTTCTCTTTTCATTCATGCATCACTTACTGTTATATGTGCATTAGCTAAGGAAATATGTTTTTTTTTTTTTTTTTTTTTTTTTTTTTTTTAAATCGGGTCCATCATTTGTACTCACCCTGTGGTGTATTGAGTGCTTGGGTGTTAAAGGCGATTCGGAAAAAAACTATGAATAAAACAGAGATCTGAACGTTAATAGACGTTCAGAGAACCTGTGTGTGTTTGCTGGGAATGATCTTTTATGAAATTGATATGCAAATTTATAGGAAAAATAAACATTTAGGGTTATTTTGTAACTGAATGTGGGTTGATTCCTACTTTAGGACCCCCACTCTCGCCAACGTAAAAAATCGCCGCGTTTTGGCGAACCTTCCTGTCAATACTCCGTGATCGCGCATGCGCACAAGTTTAACGCTTCCCAGAGAAACTGGATGAAATTAATGTGAACAATTCAGCATTAAACGGACCAAATACGGAGTTTGACGACAATTATTAAAAATTAATTAGTTGGCAAGTAAAATAAATGTAATGATGTACTTGCATGTTCCAAATGACTTCATTTGACAAGAATTTATGAGCAGATTCTTTAAATTTATATGTATTTCCTTTATTAAAAGCGGATTCGTGAATTTTTACTTTATTTTAACCAGTGAAGTATGTTAAATCGCAACAATTTTAGGAAATGGAATCAGAATGTTAAAATAATTAACGAAAGAACTAATTCTGCAATGATTTTTAAAAATTTGCAAGGCAAATTTAAAACACCTCACCAAATTAAGAAACAGAATAGATAAATTCACCGAATCCGCTGTTTAGAAATAGTTATCAACTAATAAATTCGAAAAGAACTCAATTCTTTTAAGCTAAAATATTAACATTTAAAATTGTCCTAGCAACCAATTTTCAGATGCCAGAAATTTTTGCGTCCGTGATATTAAATTATATCATTAATGCATAAATAAAAATACATAAGTATACTTTAATATTTAAAGTTACCCTAGCAACCAAATTTCCCGTATCAGATTTATTTGAGCTTAACGATGCTAATATAAATGAGTTGAAATCGTCTGCTCCTATTAATACGTACCAATATGAAAATAAAACAGGAATTTAGTATCCAGTATTTGCGAAATTATACTTTACTGCGTAAAAGCCAATAGAAATTTTCTAAACTCAGATCGAAAATGCGTAAAAGGATACTAAACCTTATCGCTGCCTACGTAATACTACATATTATGAGCATTTCGTAGGCAACGGCCTTATCAATGATCAAAACTCATGACTGATCACGTGCAAAATCAACTGGAATACCGGCTGATTACTGAGAGAAATTTACGAATAAACCCTTTGCCGTATGGCTGCAATATAAATACAAAAAAATCGTAATGGCAACTGTATATCAATATTTATCGTCGCGTTGGCGAGAGTGGGGGTCCTAAAGTAGGAATCAACCCTGAATGTGTGTTTTCCATTAAGCAGGGAAACATTAAAAATGCGTGTCTGAAACACTGAACGAGAATTTTATTAAACATACTTCGTAACATAAATAAATATTTGTAAAATTTTCTTTGAACATAAGTAAAAAAAAGTGAGTTAAGATTGCAAAATGCATGCCACAAATACTAATATTTGAGTAGTGGTACCATGTATTTAAAAACAAACTATCTCCAATTAAGTTAAAAATAGTCTCGTACTCTCATCTGTCATGCAAAATGAGATACAAAAGAATTCCGTGCATAAGTGCCGAAAGGGTTCTGGCGCTTATCTTTTGAACACTCTTGCCCGGAAATTTCACGGCCACGAAAAATAGAGGGAGAAAACTCAGTCTTTGATTTTGACGGAAGCGAGAAGGAAGGGGTTAACTTATCCCAATAACAGAGGGTTTCCTAAAATTCATAACCAGTTGGGTGGGGTTGTGAGGATAAAGAGTCAAAACGTTCTTTTCACTTATCTCTCTTTACTTCAAAGAGAAAAAAGTGTTATCCCTACGATTCTTGCTGTAAAATATTACACACACGAACATCGAAAAATTCATTTCACGACATTCGCCGTGTAAGGAAGTTGGACGGCTACTCTTCCCTAAACTGATATATCTATTTTTTTATTATTTAAAGGAGGAATTACAAAACCATTTGTGACTTGTTTAACCCATATTTATAATTAACTTTAATTTTCTCCTCCCTATTCTAAATTTAATACTCTGGCCAATTTTAAATTCTCATCTCTACCCGTTACGCTATTTTAATTGTTTCTTAAATTACTTTGGTTTTAACTATTGTAATGTATTTAGCAAAATTCCTTCTGTCCGAGGATTCCTCTTTTTACATGCCGTTTCCGCGGGGTTTCAAGAAACATTCTTATGTTACAACTTCTCTTTGAACAAAATTTAAATGTGGGTTGCCCAAGTGGCGAATCACATTTAAATTTTGGTAAACCTGCATTAACGTTGGTCGTTACGTTAGATCGCATAGTTGAGTCTTTCAAGCAGGAAGTATCAGGTTTTGTACGGACTCTGTAGTAAGTACCAATACTGCGTAGAGGGCTATTTGCCTAAGGAGGGGTTCCTTGTAAAAGAAGCTATTCAATGTGTTCTACTGCGTATTTATGTTACATATTGAAGAAACCGTCCAAAACTACAGACCGTTAAATCAATGGACGCGCGATGGACCCGAACCTGGGGACTTCACACTTCAGCCATTTAACATGCTCGGTGTCTTTATCCACTCGTCAATACTGGGATTTTAACATTGTTAAAAATTCAAAGCAATTATTACATTGTTGACCAGCGTGGTCTAAAACAATGAAAAACTTTCTAGAAGAAAAAGTCAAATCGAGAAAGCAATTATTGCATTGTTGACAAGCGTGGTTTTCAACACTGGAAAACTTTTATAGATTCTCTAGTTATAAAAGTACGGGCCCTTGTTGGTCTGTTATGTAAGGGCGCATAGTAGAGTCCTTGAAGCAGGAAGTATCCGGTTCTGTACGGACTCTATAATAAGTATCAATACTGCCCTGGTATACAATTAATGGTCTATGTTCCGTATCCGGTGCCCCTTGGTTCTGGCGACATCGTGAGCGATGTTCAACGTTAGTAAAGTACCCTGCCGATGGTTGTTTGACTGGCAACCATAAAGAAATGTGTAGAGCTTGGCGACGTTTTTTGGGGGGGAATGATAATGCGTCAAATATTGTAAATTGGATAATTTAGAACTATTGAAAGATGCGAAATTTCTTGCAGTTTCGGGCATGCGTAATAGTTGTTTTTTAATCTAGCTACTGTGTGACGTTAGCAGATGAATGTAACGAATTCGCTTGCTCAATTTGACGTCACTAAGCTGTCAATTTGCGTTTTGCGCATGCGTTATTGTTATTTTGCGTTTTTTCCTGTTTTTTCGTCTACTATTCTAATTTGCTTCAACTTGTACTAATGTTTTTTTTTCCGGTCTCGCAGAGGGGCCCGCGTTAGCATATTTTCGAATGTATATATCGATGAATGTAACGAATTCGCTTGCTTAATTTGACATCACTAAGCTGGTAATTTGCGTTATGCGCATGCGATATTGTTATTTTTCTTTTTTTCCTGTTCTTTCGTCTACTATTCTAATTTGCTTCAACTTGTACTGTTTTTTTTGGGTCCCGCAGAGGGGCCCGCGTTAGCATATTTTCGATGGGGCCTTTTGAGGCGGTGGCCGGACCCACTGATGTTTTTTTTTGGGTCTCGTAGAGGGGCCTGCGTTAGCATATTTTCGATGGGGCCCCCTTGAGGCGGTGGCCGGACCCACTGATGTTTTTGTTGGGTCTCGCAGAGGAGCCCGCGTTAGCATGTTTTCGAGGGGGCCCCTTTGAGGCGGTGGCCGGACCCACTGATGTTTTTTGGGGGGGTCTCGCAGAGGGGCCCGCATTAGTATATTTTCGTGGGGGCCCCCTTGAGGCGGTGGCCGGACCCACTGATGTTTTTTTTTTGATCTCGCAGAGGGGCCCGCCCAGACCCACTCATGTTATTTTTGGGCCTCGCACAGGGGCCCGCCCGGACCCACTGATGCTTTTTTTGGGTCTCGCAGAGGGGCCCGCGTTAGCATATTTTCGAGGGGGCCTCCTTGATTCGGTGGCCGGACCCACTGATGTTTTTTTGGATCTCGTAGAGGGGCCCGCCCGGACCCACTGACGTTTTTTTTGGGTCTCGCAGAGGGGCCCGCCCGGACCCACTGATGTTATTTTTGGATCTCGCAGAGGGGCCCGCTTGAGGCGTTGGCCGGACCCACTGATGTTTTTTTGGGTCTCGCAGAGGGGCCCGCGTTAGCATATTTTCGAGGGGGCCCTTTTGAGGCGGTGGCCAGACCCACTGACGTTTTTTTGGATCTCGCAGAGGGGCCCGCGTTAGCATATTTTCTAGGGGGCCCCCTTGAGGCGGTGGCCGGACCCACTGATGTTTTTTTTTGGGTCTCGCAGAGGGGCCCGCGTTAGCATATTTTCGTAGGCCCACTGATGTTTTTTTTTGGATCTCGCAGAGGGGCCCGCCCGGACCCACTGACGTTTTTTTTGGGTCTCGCAGAGGGGCCCGCCCGGACCCACTGATGTTTTTTTGGATCTCGCAGAGGGGCCCGCGTTAGCATATTTTCGAGGGGGCCCCCTTGAGGCGTTGGCCGGACCCACTCATGTTTTTCTGGGTCTCGCAGAGGGGCCCGCGTTAGCATATTTTCGAGGGGGCCCTTTTGAGGCGGTGGCTGGACCCACTGATGTTTTTTTTGAGGTGTAGCAGAGGGGTGCGCGCCCCCTCCAAGAAAAATGTTTTTACACTACATAAATGGGGCTTTTACCAATATTTAGCAGGCTTTACACTAGATAAAATGAATATTCACAATTTGCGCACTCCTCCGAAAGAGTTTCTGGTTCCGCCCTTAGAGAACATATGTAAAGCTGACGTCATAAACTTGAAAATCGTCTGGATTTTTTATCACATGTTGGTCTGGAAAATCGTTTTTTTTTTTTTTTTTTTAATCAGAATTTGACTGGCAATTCTGAAAATTAAACGCGGTGCATTTGAAGTATAGAATTTTCCTTTAGTGTTAATTGCATGAAGATTGAAGTTTCGTGTTCTTTGATTCTGAGTGGAATAAGTTTGTGTTGGATTTTCCTTGTGTTTTTGATTCCGATTTACGGACCCGTAAGTGAGCGTCTCGGGGAATTTCGTCGTTATTTCGTCTTGGGGAATTTCATCGTTGTAATGGATGTTCCCGGTCCTTCCATTAAAAAATGAGGTGGGAAAGGTGAGGTAAGTGCTGTTTAATCTTCTTTTTCTAATGTTTTGTTGTGGATTTGACTGTTTTATATAGTGTCATTTACTTAGAATTTGTGTTTCTTTGTAAAACTTTTAGTGGTATATACTAGTGTTTATTCGTCACAAGAAGGCGATAGCCGTTGGAGCTTGGCGGTCTCCAGGGTGGCTTGGCGCCATGGCTGGAGCTTGGCGCCAAGATCTGTAGCGCTCGCACTTGGCGAACGCCAAGCTCCAGCGGCTATCGCCGTGTTTACATGAGGGGCACCGTCTTGTATGATTTTACCCAATTAATAAATAGCCCAGTCCAGCAGATGGTGCCGAGCGGGATACAGACACCATCCTCTGCAGGACTGGAGATGCTAACGGCTTTGCATTCTGGTGGTTGGGATGGATTCGAGTAGACTGGTGATTGATATCTAAATGGATTTGACATATTAGATGGTTTGAATTCAACATTGGTTTCACGTAGGAGGTACCGGCTTCTGTACCAGTCCTACCCTGGTATACAGTCAGCAAATGAACCAGTCCGGCAGTAGGTGGCTAGCGGGATGCAGTCACCTTTCCCTGCAGGACTGGAGATGCTAACGACTTGGCATGCTGGTGGTTTGGACTGATTCGGCTTTTCATTGGTTCAATTGAGTGATGATTGGTATGTGAATTGATTTGGTTATTGTTCATTTGAGTTGTTGGGGGCAGGAATCCCCAAAGGTCCCTCCACCATTTTACTTGAAGGAAAGCCCCCCCCCCCCCAAAAAAAAAAAAAATGTGGAAGAAATAAATATACGAATCATCCAGAGTATGTGGGAAAAATAAGAATGAGACCGACCTTTTAAAAAGATTTCTTTGTTTACCTAAATTTTAGGTAGTTAAACTACTATGCTGAATAATAGAGATGAGTTCGGGCTCATTATTTGAAGCCCGAGCAATCTTATTTAAGCCGGAGCCCGAGCCCGCCCGAGACCGAAATTTCAGATAGATTTAAAAATAATTCAATTACTTCATTGATAAAATACAATAAATTTTGCCTTTTATGCAAATTAAAGACAGATATAGTTGCAAACTGTCAATGCACTTTCTAATTCTTTATATCCATATTTATCAAATAATGTCGGATCTCATGACTAAGTAATTTAAGCCGCCGTTCTGAAATACCCAAAGAGCTTCACGCACCTTCTAGGCGCCCGTGCCCCTATTTTTTTTTTTTATAAGTACTTTTATTTTCCTCATGAATCCCTTTTTAAAATCTGTTTCAAGGAGTATGTTCAATAAAGAAGAAATGTTTCATGAGCCCGAGCCCGAACGCAGTTGTGAATTACAGAGCCCGTCTCACCTCTAATAGGTACATACAAAATGTTACGAATGTAGTAGTCTGTTAATGCATTAATACAATCTGTTTCACAACTCCAGGTGGGTTGGGCTTTAGTTAAAAATCGAGACCGTAAAGCAGACTAAACAAAATTGATGCTATGTATATAGGCTGGCATGCATTAATTATACCTAATTGTATTGTTCATTTTAAGAATATTTCGAATTTCTTTCATGACGCTGAAATAGTCGGGTATTACTTGCATAAGCATACTGTTTGATGTAATTAGAGTTTTATTCAAACGACGACGAATTTATTAATTGCAAACATCTTTTATTTATGCGACAATAAAACGACAACATTTACATTCACTTTTTTCTTCCAAACATGAACCAGAACTACTGGCGTGTTGCCAAAATATTTCTTACCTCTTTTTTCTCTTCAATTTAATTATGAACTCTTCGCCAGGGCAACCCATGATGACGTCTAAGTGACGTAAGAGTTTGGTGTGCCCAAACATGCCGCCCGGCATTGCAATGTGACAACATTCAATCATACCAACATAAAAGTTTATAATATAAATGCACTATAGCTACACTTACTATATGACTATATACAATACAAACAATCACAATAATAACAAATTAGGTAAGTCTTATGTACAAATATTCACGTTACCTCCATCAAGGTGTTAAAGGTAGCAGGCACAGTCTGGAAACAGTTCTTTTGAATACACCTGTCTGCGTTTTTACATCAACAACTCTAATAATTTTATCTTTCCCTGGGTATATATTAATTATACGTCCCAAAGGCCATTTACATACAGGTACATTATCTTCTTTTATTATGACCATATCACCGATTTTTATGTCACTTTTTTCAAACATCCATTTTAAACGTTGTTGTTGATTATTTAAATAGCTGTTGTACCATTTTTTCCAAACTGTGTCTACTACTTTATTAGTTTTTTGCCATAGACTGAGCCTGTTAGTTTTAATGTCCAATAAAGACGGTTCCGGTATAGCAGTAAGTGGTCTCCCTATAATAAAATGTGCCGGTGTTAGCACCTCCAAATCGTCTATCTCAGCTGAAAGAGGAGTCAGAGGACGTGAATTTAACATTGCCTCAATTTGTACGAGAAGGGTAAGAAATTCTTCATATGAGAAGAGTGTACTGCCTACGATACGTTTCATGTAATATTTCAATGATTTTATTCCTGCCTCCCAGAGACCACCGAAATTAGGAGCTCTAGGAGGTATAAACTTCCATTCTATTTTTTCTTCAATAGAGAAATTTACTAACGATTCATCTTGAAATTTCATTAATTTAAAGAGTTGTTTCAATTCGTTGTTTGCTCCAACAAAATTAGTAGCATTATCCGAGAAGATTTTTGAACATTTGCCCCTTCTCGCTATGAAACGTTTAAGGGCTGCAATTAAGGATTCCGTTGTTAAATCGGAAACAATTTCCAAATGAATTGCCTTTGTCACAAGACAAATAAATAGACAAACATAAACTTTCGAAGGAGAGGCTTTACGTTGGTATTTGTTTTTTATGAAAAATGGCCCACACAAATCAATTCCAACTGAATTGAACACAAAATCTCGGTTGATTCTTACTTCAGGCAAATCTCCCATTTTTTGATTACATGTTTTAGGATTCACTCTAAAGCATAAAATACAATCATGAACTAATTTCCTGCATAAATTTCGCCCATTTAAAGGCCAATATTTTTGTCTTATTTCATATAAAAGAGTTTGTGGGCCAGAGTGTAAATATTTTTCATGGTAGTATTTAATTATCAATAAAGTTAGCTTATTTTTGGCGGGAAGTAAGGTGGGATGTTTCCGCTCATAAGAAATGGATGCATTATTTAATCGCCCCCCTACCCTTATTATTCCTGATTGGTCAAGGAAAGGATTAAGATTTTTTATCTTACTTGTGGGAGCCACTTTACCGTTTTTCCTGAGACATCTTATGTCATCTTTAAACTCACTATTTTGGGCAATTTTTACTAATAGATTTTCTGCCGACTCCAGCTCCTTTTTTGCGAGAAGACCAGAACATTTCTCAGCATTTCGACGACAGTTTTTAGAAAACCTGAAAATAAAGGCTAAAACACGTACAATTTTAGCAAATTTGTTACTAATATTACACAAGGAATCAAGGATATCTGGAACGAGTTCAATAGAAAGAGTTAATTTAGAGTCATCTAATTCAGAGTTCTGGAAATTCTTCTTCATTTCGGGAAGAATATCTTCTTCGGATATTTTAAGATCTTCCTCACTCTTTGGAAGGTAACGAGACATCAGGAATGTCGGTCCATTCCACCACATGCTGCTTTCTAAAAGGGAATGAATACTAGTACCTCTGGACAGTTGATCGGCAGGATTATCGTTGCCAGGGCAGTGAAACCAACTGTGTGTGTCAGTCAATGACTTGATTTCTTTCACACGATTAGCTACGAACTGTTTCCATTTTTTGTTCGAACTCTTTATCCAATATAAGACAATTTTAGAATCTGTCCAGAAGTAAGCTGATGATATTCTTTTTGAATCAATAATTGGTTTGATTTTACCAGTCAAACGTGCTGCTAATAATGCGCCAAGAAGTTCCAACCTTGGTATCGTGACCTTTTTAAGGGGAGCAACTCGGCTTTTCGATGCGATGAGATTGACTTCAACTCTGTTTTGTTTCACCACACGTACATAGACTGCCACACCAAAGGCCTTCTTACTTGCATCACAGAAACTATGGATTTCGATTTTTTCAATTTCATCATCAGAAGTGTAAAGAATGTTCCTGGGAATTTTCAATTCAGAAAGCTTTGGAAGTTCAGCACACCAGAGCAACCATTCTTCTAATATGTCTTCTGGCAAGTTTTCATCCCAAGGAATTTTTCTTGCCCACAATTTTTGGAAAAGGCATTTTGCTCGCACGGTAAATGGAGTCAACATTCCAAGGGGATCGAAAATCTTCCCTACTGCTTGCAGAAGAAAACGTTTTGTATTCTTTTGACAAGACAAGAACTGAACCAAACTTTGAACTTCCATTGTAAGGCAGTCATCTACAGTGTTCCATGCCATTCCTAAGACCTTTGCTAAATTGGATCCTAAGCTAATCGAATCATATTGTGCTTGAGTGTCAAATCCACATTCTTTCCAATTTTCCATTAAGGCTTCATCATTAGATATCCATTTTCGAAGAGTCATATTTGCTTTCTGCATTATTTCTTTCGCTTCGCAAGAGATTTTTAGAGCATCTTGTATACAATCCGCACCAGCAATGAAATCGTCTACATATAAGCAGTTATCAATTAATTTTACAGTAGTTGGATTTTCGATTCGAAATTGTTCTATGTGCTTCTTTATTGTTGCTGATAACAAGAAAGGACTAGCGTTCACTCCAAAAAGGACACGCTTGAACCGGTAAGTCTGAAGAATCTTTTCATTTTCTTTTGCTTCTTTAAGCCACAAAAATCTTACTGCATCCCTGTCTTTATCAGACAATGATATCTGTAAAAAGGCTTGAGCGATATCTGAAGTCCATACAATTTTATGCAATCTAAAATGAACAAGAACGTCAAACAGATTCGGATTAAGATTTGGACCTGGCCACAAGCAGTCATTCAAAGACAACTCGTTGGTGTCGTGTGAACTTGCATCGAACACGATTCGTGTTTTTGTTGTAAGTCTGTCTTCCTTGCACACAGCTTGATGAGGTAAATAGTAAGTTGGTGTATCCGACGTTTTCTGGAGATGTGCATCTTCAATTATTTCTTGTTGTAAGTATTCTTCGATTATGTCTTTATATCGTTTGTACAAATCTTCATTTTTGTCAAATTTTCTCTGTAAACTTAAAAGGCGTTGCATAGCGACATTATAATTGTTTGCAAGTTCAGGTGAATCTGTCTTCCATGGAAGACGTACCTCGTAACGACCATTTTCAAAGGTTGTAGTTGTATTAAATATTTTCATTGCCTGATCCTCTTCTAATTTTACATCTTCATGCACTATTCCTAGAGATTCTAGTTCCCAAAATCGCTTCAACTCATTATCCCAGGGCTCGTTTTCTTGTATTAAATTACAGCAGATTTCATGAGACGGTTGAAGTTCTTTTAGAGACCCTGTAGCAATCCACCCAAACACAGATTCTTGCATGAGCATTTGATCGTTAATCTTGCAAGTATTCCCTTTTAAAATCTTAAAGAACAGTCCCGCACCTATTATTATTGCATCGATTTTTCCTGGTTTGAAGTATGCTGGATCAGCTAATTCAACAAATTTAGGTATATTAATTTCAGAGATATCTAGATGTGTAGAAGGGGTAAAACTTGTAATTTTTGGAACAAGAAAAAATATTTCTTTTGAAGAAAACGATTTATCCCTGTTACTTATGCACGCTTGTGCTGACGATTTTATGGTAGTGACGTTTCCGCCCAAGCTAGATACAGGTGCATTAATATTTTTCTTGATTAATGACAAGTTATTTGCAAGTTCTATCGTCATGAAATTAGATTGCGATCCTGAATCTAAAATGCACCTAGCAGGAATAGATTTACCCAATCTATTAGTCACCCAAACAATGGCTGTTGAAAGCAAAACTGTTTTATTTTTCACTATCGATTTTGACGATACAGAACTGAAATTTTTTGTTAAATTAGAATTTTCTACTTTGTTTTCTTTTAGACTCTGGTTAACATCAAAAGTGTCATCAGTGTTCGGTGAACTACTTGCATTTTCGAACAAGTGCGGCGGTGCGCCGTCTCTATGCAACAAAACATTATGTTTCAGTCTGCACAGACGACAGACATATTTTGATTCGCAATCTTTAACTTTATGTCGACTGCTCAAGCAATTTATACATAATGAAAGTTTTTTAACAGTCTCGAAACGTTGCAAAGGATTATTTTTCAAAAATATTTCACAATTATATAATACATGTGATCTATTCTTACATAGAGGGCACATTCGGTTACTATCGTGGCTTTCACGAGAAACTAATGTTTTAGTTTTATTTTGTACTGAAATTATTTTAGGCTTCATTACTACATTATAACTCTTTTCCATATTCTCCAACACTTGACATCTTTTTTGTAAAAAATCAATAAATGAATTCCAATTTGGAAGCTCGTTTGAGTTTAAAGTTAACTCGTAGTTTTTTCTACTTTCCTTATCTAATTTCTGCAGAACAATATTTATCAACAGCATTTCGCTGAGTGGGTTTAATTCTAACTTCAATAATTTTAAAGCCTTTAAATGCTTTTGGTAGCAATCAACTAAGTGTCTTAAATCCTTAGATGACTCATGATTTATTTTTTCAAAACTCAAAATCGTATTTAAATGCGTGTTTACTATCAAACGTTTGTTTTCAAATCGTTCATTTAGAGCTTTGAACAACGAAGAATATGTGTCATCTAAGGTTTGTATTTCTTTCGCGGGACCAATTAGGGCCGACTGTAAATAATAAAGCTTATGAGAATCACTTAATTGTACATTAGAATCAATTATCATTTCAAATTGATTCTTGAAATTCAACCATTCATCATATTTGCCAGAAAATTTCGGCAGTGGAATATCTGGCAATCGAACAACTGCAGTATTATTGTTCTCAACTTTTGCAATATTTTCAAGTGATTTATTTAATGCATTTTCTTTATTAGAACTCAAAGATGTAATGAGAGATTTGAGACCTACCTCTGCTTCTTCTATTTCTTTTTCCATTTCAACGAAAATGGCTTCATGTTCGTTCAATTCTTTATCCGAAACTATCGAATAGTAATTTCCTTTTAATTCATCAAGTTTTTCTTCTTGTTTACGTAAAAGTTCCAATTTTGAACGAATTAATGTTTCTGTAGATTTGTCAGCTTCTTCCTTTAGAAACGTTACAATACGAGTTATTTGTCCTTTTAAATTACTTCTTTTTCTGTCGAGAACGTTTATATCCAAAGCCATTTCACTAGATTTCTTTTATTCTAAAAGCGTACTATAATCCAAAGTTCTGCGGTTCTATGACGGACCATAAATGTTTGATGTAATTAGAGTTTTATTCAAACGACGACGAATTTATTAATTGCAAACATCTTTTATTTATGCGACAATAAAACGACAACATTTACATTCACTTTTTTCTTCCAAACATGAACCAGAACTACTGGCGTGTTGCCAAAATATTTCTTACCTCTTTTTTCTCTTCAATTTAATTATGAACTCTTCGCCAGGGCAACCCATGATGACGTCTAAGTGACGTAAGAGTTTGGTGTGCCCAAACACATACCTAATTCAGTTAATCAATTATTCGGATCTTTAAGTTTAGTAAATAAACAGTAACACCTCTTTCCGCAAATTTTCCGCATTAATTTTTTTTTCATAACATGCTTTCTTTGCACTTTACAATTGAATTTATACTTTGTTTAGGTGCTGGTAGATGGCGTTTAGTTGATGTCCCATCGCACCAACTTTGTGTTCTACATCAACCCTATATTCGCAAAACTAGTCTGTTGGTTCTTAAAACAGCAGTGAAGCAAAGGAACATTCACCTGGAATTTAAATGTGAGCGAAATATTTAAATTTGAAAATTTTCCTTGATCTTCCAAATGGAATGTTTTTGTTACTTAATGTTACCAGCTGAGTTTATGTAATTTCGACAAACCTACCAGGAATAGAAATGATAGTTTTATTTTAAAATTTTGCAAATAAGTTTGTAATTTTGCCAAACCTATTGGCTTTGAAAGAAGTTTCAAACTAGATTTACAGTTATTTCTAATCTGTCAAAATTATAAGATATTGTTTTTGTGAAATAATAGGGGATACCATTTTCACAAGTTTTAAGTTTATCAGAAATGAATTGTTACTTTTAATTTATTTTACAAAGTTGGCCAAAATTAAAAACTTGACAAAGTGTAACAGAATGCAAGTGTTAGGGACTTCCTTCTCAATCTCCCTTCCCCTTAAATATTAACAAGAGCCCTGCTGGGCTACGTTCCTGAATTGTGCTGACAGCTTTGTGGCAGCATTTCTTATAAATTGTGGACCCGGACGTTAAGTGTTCAGATTGCTAAAATTTAATTAGAAAAATGATTTTTAAGACTGGTCGCTATTTTCTAATTATAACACCAAAGTGCCAAGACTAGAATTTATGTTCTTCATACAGTTTATGAAATGTGTAAATTTGGTAGAAAAGTAAACTTACTACTGAAATATGAATACTTAATTTTGAAGGAAAATTTTGAAATTAGAAATTGAAATCTCATAATTTTAAAAGTATATTGGAAACTAAACTATGTTGTATGTGTATTAACCTTCAATAATGTATGACATTACAAATCTTACTGTTTCAATTTATACTTTGAAAGAAACTCTTGGTTTAAATTCTTATTTTTATGAGAAATTTACATTTTAGTCTCTTAATTAAAAATCGTAAGCTTTTAATTTTGTTATTAAATTTGAATCATTTGAATTAGCTTACATGAGTTTATAATTGGGGTGAGAACTTCAGAACATTAAGAATGTCTAGGGCCCACAAGAATTAAACAAATTTAAAAGAGTATTGCTCTCTAAAGCAGCGACTCGCGACTGAGGAACGCGACCCTGTGGAGAGTGCGAGCGAGGCGAGATAGAAGGGGGGGGGGGGTGCGAAGCGATAGCGAAGGGAAGGGCTATATAGTGTTAATGCATCTTATTTTTACTCCAATTCATCTTATTTTTACTCTAAAACATATCGATTTTCCCTTAAAGTTTGAATAAAGATTTACCGATAACATTATTTTGTAGAAAATGCGACTGGATGTTCATTGAAGAATAAAACTATATGCTGAAGAATAAGAGGGGGGGGGACGCCGTTGTTTGTTGGGGGGAGGACATTTAAAGGTTGGGAACCGCTGCTCTAGAGCTAGGATTCGCAACAGATTGCAGGTGAATTCTTTGGAGTTTTAAAAGAATAAATTTTTATTCAAAGCGTCGATAAGTTTTTAAAATTGTTAATGAATGTAGTTATTGGATAATTGAGGTTTTTTAAAACTAAAATCAGTGTTAGTTTTCAAAGGAGTTGAAATGGTAAAGGTTGGGAACCCCTGCTTTAAAGAACGGGGAAGGAAAGGTTCAGTAGCGCACCCAGAAAGCTTTTTTTAAGGGGAAGCGTTCATCCTCACATTAAAGTAGAATCCGCTCTTATATTAAACGAGGAATGTTTGTGTGTGTGTGTATGTCCGAACGATCTCGAAAACTGCTCTAAGGATTCTTTTTAAATTTCGTACCTGGGGGTTTTTTGGGCCCCTGAAACGACTGAGCTAGGTCAATTGATTGAAAAATCTCTAAAACGCTCAAAATTTAAAATTTAAAATTTTTGGACGGTAGCGCCATCTATTGAGCGTTTGAAAAACACACTTGATGCAATCTTCCTAAAAGGGACGCTCAAATAAGTTTGGGGCGGATTAAAAAATACACGCCATCGATATATAATAGTAAAAATTAATTTCGCAAAGAAATAGAATAAATGGAACTTAATATTCAGTACACAGACAAATAAATATTTTAGAAACTAGATATATTACACCATTCAGCTACATAAATTTGTTTAGAATTAAAAAGTTATTTTTATTTCAAAATATCGTCCTGGCAACCAGCGAAAGAAAAAGAAAAGAGTCTTCGTTGCCATCCCCGCAAGCACCTTGATGTAATATACGTAAATAATTTAATTATTCTTAATTCATAGTTATTAATACAAAACTATTCGTAAATCTTATGTGAAAAATTGCCTGAATTTATTAAAATTGTCCTTTTGTAACTAACGTAAAGCTAAATGTATTTCGCGTATATACTAAAACAATAAATATTTTTCATGTATTTTATTGATCCATATGATGCGAATTTCAAAAGTGCATAAAAGTTTCAGCTTACCCGAATAATTTAAATGAAAATGACACCCTTTTCAGTCATTCACAATAAGAAAAAAGATCCTGTGACGTAACATGAAAATTCTTCTTTTTTTTTTTTTTTTTTTTTTTTTTAAATAACGGCACTAGGTCGAATTCTATTTTAACTGCCTTATTCCGCCAAGTTGACGATAAATATTTAAATGTAGTTACCTTGACGATTTTTTTTTTTTTTTTTTTAAATGGGTCAACCGTTTATAATGAAACGATGTTCGAAACTCCGATGAAAAAATGATACGATCGATTCCTAAATTGGGCTCGCAGCCGATATTCAAATTAATTTTGCAGATGATCAGCCATCAGTTTAGTTTTCATTCACTGCAGTTGATGATTTCAACTCATTTATTTTATCATCGTATGGACAACCTTTTAAAAGTTGCGGGCAGAACTTTACGATAGTGGCCTACTGGGCCTGACTTCAGGATGTTAGCGAAATCGCGGGCCGTATAATTCGGATTTATATGGAAGTTTGAATGTTTTATATAGGTTTTATACAGGGTTTTTACTTGTTCTGAGGGCTGGTCCAAAAGCCATGGCGGGCCCCATCCGGCCGCAGGCTGGGAGTTGTCCATATGTGGAAGCAGTAAATTGGGAGGCTGAAATCTGGTTACTAAGATTTTTTCTAATAAATTTTCAATTCTTATTTAGACGTGGATTAGACTGTGTTGTTTTGTGTTGTGTACTATCACTAAACTAAAGGATAAAGACCTTTGTGGAGACAATTACAGCGGGCGATAGAATGTCTACACTCAGAATATTTAATATTTACCCACTTAAAATCAAATAACTTCATATTCAATTTTTATTATACATCGAAATTCGAATTGTATAATCTGCAGAGACATTTCGTATTCGAAACATTTCGTTTTGTATCAACATCCTCTCCTATATCCATGCTTAATGCGTAGAAAACCGTTTTATTTTTGAAAAAAAGTTAAACTGAGTAGTAATTTAGAAAAGCTATCTTAAGCGAATTGGAATCGTAACTTTTCCTCCAAAGCCTGATAACCGTGACTTCAATGTAACGTCAACGTCACTTGCAATAGATAATTCTGACACTCAAATGATTAGCTTTTTTTATTCTCTTAAATGAAATAGAGCTAAAAAAAAATAAAAAAAACCGCTTAAAAATCGGGGAACGGGCGGATTATCAGATCTTTTCTTTCTTTCTTTTTCTTTTTTCTTTTTTTTTTTTTACATAATTATAATTTTCAGGCTGATCGCACCAACGAACCGTGTAAATTTTAAGTTATTAGACAATACATTTTTAATCTGTTTGGATGGTAAAAGTTTTATTTTGAGTGGTTGAACTCTAATTGTGACAGTCTGGGATCAGCGTAACTATATAGGAGCGATGTATTTTTGATTTATTCGAAGTTAGAAGTCCATTTTCTTCAGTCCATCCGTTTGTTCTATTATTGTCAACGTTTAAGTAGTTGTTAGGGTTATTATAAAAGAATATTTTTGATCTATTCTGTTTTTGATTTCATGATTTCGAAGTGTCCTTTTATACTAATAATTTAAATTGCGTTACACTTTTTATTTTCTTAAGCGCGAGTTTATAAAATAAAATTATGTTTAAAGCATATTTATGTAAGATTATACTTTTATGGCATCTATATTTATGTATCTATAAGATTGAATTTACGTTTGTAGAATTTGTTTATGCATGATGTATTTTCTTTGAATTAGAAAAAAATAAGTATTTTATGTTTGAATTGAAGCACTATAGAGAAATTTAAATGTGTGAACGTGCAGTTCAAACGCAAGCAGATGAAACAGATGATTAGTATTTGGAAGGAGAGCGACATGGAACAGCTAGACGTCGACAAATACTTCGGGTAAACAGTCTAAGTATCTACAAAGCTGCCACAAATATGGGTACTTATTATCATAGTTTAAAACTTTTTAACATGGATTGCATTCACCCTGGAGCTTTGCATTTTTCTGAACAGTAAAAACAAAAATTAACCGAAACCATTTTGGGGACTGTAAGATTGATGTAGGACATTCCGAATTTCCTAATGAATTGGTGTGGTTGTTTCTTCGATGTCACCCACATTTCAAAGAATTCGAAATTTGAAAGCATACTTTACAATGGCTTTGTTCACAGTATATGACGAGTGAAACTATTAACGATTTTGGTGTGTACTGCTACGTTGCGAACAGTGTATAACAGACTTGATGAATTTTTTTTATAAACTCATTCATCTGACAGTTCAAGCAACTCAAATTCTTGATGCTGAATTTGAACGTCCTCAATATGGACAGATATATTCTGAAGTAATGAAGACGCTGTTAGTGAATGCATCGCCCAAGATCTTCGCTGATACCCTCGTTGATCTGCTACAGAAGGAAAGGAGGCACCTTACGTTAAACTACTTTTTCCTGAACTCTGATGGCACCGACCATCGAATATTTAGCATCCCTCTTCAAAACAAAGTATATGCCATTGTAACATTGAATGCCGACCAAAGTTTACCTGATAATGTATGAGTGATCCGACAGCGATGAAAATCTTTGGCAACCATGAAGATTCTTGATACGTGCCAAGGCATTTACGTATTCATTATTTTACACTTAAGGAGCCTTTAGATTCTGAGCATGGCTCGGTAACCTGGTACTAGATAAATTAACTGAGAAAATAAAGTGCTAATCATATTATATATAACTTATTTTTAGAGCTAATTAATTAGTTAATTGAACTGCAGTGCAAATTACATGTAAACAAAACTACACACGTGTTAGATTTGGAAGGGGTTATTTCAAACCCTCCCTCCCCCTGGGTGCGCTAATGTCTAGTTTTTGTGCTATAAAAAATAAAACACAACTTTTAAAAACTTTTCTTGGTTTAATATGAGCAAATTTGAAATAATGCTAGACAAATCAATTTATTCAAGTAAATTGGTACGCAGAAAAAAATGCCCCTCAAAATACTTTTTTTTTCTATGGGAAGGAGGGGAGAAGGCTCTTCGTAAAATAAATATTTGTAAAGTTTTGTTTGAACATAAGTAGAAAAAGTGAGCTAAGATTGCACAATGCATATCACAAATACACGTGTTTGAGTTACTGCTACCATCTATTTAAAAATAAACTATCTCCAAATTAAGTTCAAAATATTTTGATATTGTCATCTGTTGTGTATAAATAGATGTAAAAAAAATTGTGTATAAGAATTGATATGCTGTAATATTTCTGGATCATAGTTTTCGAACACTCCATCCAGAAAATATCACGGGCACAAGAAATAGAGAGAGAAAGCTTTGCCCGTGATTTTGATGGGAGCGAGGCTTAAGGAGTTAACTAATTTCACATGTGATTTATTTTATTTAAATTTTAATAAACGTTAAAATAAACAGAATTTTTCACCCTAAAATATTTAAATTATTTTTACGAGGATAGACTGAAAAGTAATGGATACATGCTTGTAGAACACGTACGAAATGGTCTTTTATGAGTGCACCAAGCGGTATGAGAAAGTAACATTCCCCTCTATACGCATGTGCAGTTTAAGGGCGTTCCGTTTATGCCGTGTATTTTGAATAGCGGAAGTAAATAGGGCATCGAACTGATGATCGGCAGATCCAGCCCATCTCATGAATTTAACCATTAAATAAATTAAGTTAACAACAGTTAAAAATGTGTAACCTCGTATTAGTAAAGACCTTCCTAATAATGGAATAATTGTACAAGTATGCATTTTTAGAGGGGGGGGGGGAAACTGTTTAAGCGGACAATTTAAAAGTGCATTTTGTTTTTGAAGGTTCTAAAACTTTTATGGAAACAATATTTTATGTATGTGAACTTGTCTAGTTATGTACGTGCATATGGGGAAAGGGGATGGTGGTGCTTGAAATTCTAAATACCGTGTTTACTCGCGTAATAGTCGTCCTCGCATAATAGTTTCACCTGCCGTTTTTGAAGAAAAAATCGTCGAAATAGTTTTCCCGCATAAAAGTCGCAGTCACGTATTTGATATTCATTTATGTCTAAAAATACTACAATAAAAAAAAATGCCTCTTTTTTGTGTGCAACTGACGAAAAGATCATTTAGTATACGGCAGATAATCTGGAAGCATTTGTTATGATGTTTGTTAAGATTTCTGAAGACCCCGCATAATATTCGCTGAAAGTCCCCGCATAATATTCGCGGGAACTTTCACCCCGAAAAATTGGCAAAAAATGTGCGACTATTACACGAGTAAACACGGTTTATAGCCATGAACATTAACATTCATTAGAAAAAAAGAATGAATTGTAGGTATAAATATCTTTAAACATCGTCAGTGTCACTATCTGCAGGCATTCCAAAAATTTTAAAGTGCATGACGTAGTTTATTTGTATTTATGTACCAAAATCGCATGTTTTTTTTCGAACTACACCGTTAACAAATTTTTACGACTGACGACGAAAATGCTGAAATTTGAGCGTCCCAAAAATGGAACGATAGGCACAAAAGGTTTAATCTTAAAGCTTAAAAGGGCCCCACCAGTGGCTGAGAGGTTCTGTTCTTGAAATTGGGAGGTGTCAGGTTCAAACTCCGGTCGCGCCTGTTGATCTAGCCGTTCGAAGTGTTCCGTGGTTTTTTCCAAAACCTCGCGTAAATACGGGCTAGGATACCTCGGAAAGTCCTCTATGGAGGGCATTGCTCTATAGGCCTAGGGCCCTAGTGCAATAAATCTGCCTTAATCCATAAATATAAACACTTAAAGCTTAAATTTCTTATTGTGAAAGTTCTGATGTTTGTGTCAGTGGTGCGTTCGGTACCTGTGTGCTGAATTCTTTTTGTATTTTTTCTCACCCTTAGTACAGTAAAACCTCGATATAACGATATTTAAGGAACATAATAAAATTATCTTTCTTTAGGGATGTATCGCTACATCGAGTATAGATTGTACTGTATGGAAATTCTGCGGGACCACACAATTTTATCGTTATAGGATTTATCGTTGTATCGAATATCGTTATAGCGTATTTTACGTATTACGTAAATTTAGAAACTGCCTTACTTTCTAACACAATAGTATGAAAGAAAATGCAGTGATCTTCAGGGTATAATGTTTGTTTTAAGTTTCATGGGGGAAAAAAAATTCTGAAGTTTTTTCATTCAGTCACTGGACTATTTTTCCAAATGGGAAAACGATAATCCATGCTTTTAACATGATTTATATTGGATTACAAAATATAAGGTTAGATGAGGGTAATTCCACCGCAGCGTGTGACATTATTTTCACTTTCTTTTTAAAGTTCTTTTTCATAAATAGCATTAAAAAAATCAATTAATATAATCTTATTTTCATGTTCTTTCATAAAACAATTACGTGCACATAAGTACGTTGAACGCCAAAAATCCGCCGACCTTAAATTCCGCAACTGTCCGAAATCCGCACACCTTCTCCGATGTAAATAATGAAATTCGCAGTCATCCATTAGTGATGAAAACTTGGGTAATAATAAAATCAATTTGATAAAAGTTTAAAGTAGGAGCAGAAGACCTTAAATTTTACCTGTTGCGGCCCGAAATCCGCACAATCCATGGTCCCAAGCTGTGCGAATTTCTGGCTCTCTACTGTATTTAAAACATTCATAATTTTATAAAACTTTTAACGTGTACGATAACTGTCATCCATGAGTTGACCTTATGATAAAGAACGTTAGAAAGAAAAAAATGCCACATTATGCTGAAATCGCCTGAAGCATTTACAACAAAAATTCCAACTTCCAAATTTTAATCCGTTCCTTCGCATACGCAATTAAATTAGTCTACTGCAGGTATCTTCTAATACAACTGAAATGAAAAATAAATCACGGGTGCAAAATCTATGTACATTTCTAATTAAAAATGAATACGAAAATTAGTGTAGCATTTGAATTTCGATGTCCTGAACTTCATTCTGTAATCAGCTTCACTGATTTTTTTAGTACGGCTGGATCTAGTTATTCCCACTCTGGGGCTACAAAACAATTATCAATTTTTTGTGAATATTTGCTTAGGCCCTTCTCAATGATGATAGTGGCCGGGGGGGGGGGAATCAAAATTTCCAGGTTTTATTTACGCACTAGTGCTGTTTTCTTTTTTATCGTACTATTTTATACAACAGCTTGGTCTTCCGCGATGAAATACCCTAGTCATATTGGTGAACAAAAATCAAGACTGATTTTGTGCTTGGTCTACCCGACTTTTAATTTGGGTTTTAATTCAGAAATAGCGTATATTTTATTAAAAAGAAAGCGATTGAAAAGTGACACGGCGAAACAAATGTTCATGTCCAAAAAGCTTAAAATGAAGAGTAATATCAACATGCATCAAAAAATGAAGCGCATGTTATAAAAAAAAATTCAAAATTCAGAGGGAGTCGATCCAAGTTCATGTCGACAAAAATGTCGTCAGAAACCTGCTTGAACGAGTGATTAAAATGTCATATGCATGGTTCAGTTTTGACACTTAGCTGGTTAACCCATTTATGCCTAGCGTCCCTTTTTTGGGACAGCATTTTCGCTATCAGTCGAAAACGTTATTTATTTTTCCTAGCCTTTATTCGCGAGTATTGAAACTCAATTCCACAAAATTTTTTAATATGGCCAAATAGAATGCTGACATTTCAATTTTTATACATAATGATTTTAATTGAAATTATCCCTTGTTCAAAAAGTTGACATCAGAAATTTATCAATTACTGCTGGTGTTAGCAAAAATCAAAGAAAATCGCAAAAATATCCAGGCACGAATGGGTTAAATTTTGGCAGTGGATGTGTGGAGGATAACATAATGACCAGAAAATAACTTAAAAACAATTTATTACAGCAGTTAAATATAAATTAAAGTACTAAGTACATCAGAACTTACATATGTCCCTATACAAAACAATACTGCACCTGGCTGGTCGAGCAGACTACTTAACATCACATCATGATCTGCTGCAGGCTTGCAGTTTAATTACAACTGCACTTCGTTCGCGTGAACACACGTTTGACGCAGACAAGGTACTCTGCATAAAAACATAAAAGTTTCTGAAGTACATTGATGACGCAATGTATGTTGAGTATACGAGCAGTGACGATAGTTACTGAGTTTAAGAACGGTGACGACGGTGCACAGAGTTTAAGCACACACGCGAGATTTCGGAGGTTAGGAAATTTATCGCGGCAAGCGATAGCTATTTTCCCTATCAGGAAAACAGTACTTTGAAAAACTGTCGTAATAAGTGGAAGACTTGTAAACCGGATTTCAGTATAGAGAGGCCAGATTAGAATAATCAAGACAAATAAGAAAAAAATAAAAAAGAGACCCAGAAAAAGTTATATTACGAATCGTATTTTTTAGAAAGCTTATAAAATTAAATAGCTTTAAAACAATTTTACTGACGCTGATACTTAATTGAACTGTCATATTCTGCTTTTCTTGGTTTCAAGCTAGCTTTAGGAGAGAAACGTTATGTGAGCTTCTGAAAGTATAATAGTGTAAGCAATGTTTCCGGTTAGTTTTGTGAGCAATTAGTCTTAAAAGATTGCAGAGCTTAAGCTATATAGTTATTACATACTATTATTTACTTTTATGATGAAACTATATATGAAATCAGCATGGGAAATCTGATTTACGCATCATACACTCTGTCAAAGTATTGAAGTATACGTACTAAAAATTAAAGCAAACAATATCTACGTCGTCTGTACTAGAGAGTTGGAATTGAAAAACGTAAACTGACATGATCTGACAGCTAAGTGGCAGGTGCTACAAGTGTTTTAAAAAAAAATTCCGTAAATTGTGAATAATGTCTGCTCAGAGTCGCATGAATGCAATCTAGGCTTTTTTTAAAAATTTAACAAATTTAAACTTGAATTAAGTTTTAAGGCTTTACAAATTGTCTCCAGACATATCAAAACTAGGCAGTTTTAATCTATTGTTACAATATTTCGTAAGCTGTAGAATATGCTTCACGTGTATTTTTTACATATATTTAAATACTATTAGTTCACAACAGCTTTAATCTATTGTTACACTATTTCGTAAGGTGTAGAATATGCATCCCATGTATTTTTCTAAAAATAGGTTACACTCATAAAAATTTCAACGTAGGGCTGCCAGGCAAAATACGCGTAATAGTCTAAGAGCCAGCGACCGCCAGACCTTCGTCATAGTATAAAAGCTGAAACTTTCTCTGCGCATATAGTCCAGTCATTTGGTCAAAAAAAGGGGGTTTTAAACTTTCCAGGCGGGTTGCCTGGAAAGTTTTCCGGGAGTTTTCAAAATGGGCAATTTTATAGATTTCGATGTGCTCTTTCCGAATTTTAACTTTGCCCCCTCGTATCTTTGCCGCTCGCGCCGCTATATTCGAAAAATGGCGCCCAAAAGCAGTTTTTTGGCAATATCTGCTTTCCGACGCATTTCACGAAAGAAACAATTGCAAAAAATCTGATGTGTCCAACACATGACTTCCTTGCACGTCCATTAGATCAAAAATATTTTCGACGCACTTCCTCTAAATTTATTTGTTTGAAAGAGATAAAATATCAATAATAGTAAGGTTTAGCGATTTCTAGCCAAATATTTCGATATCGCCAAGCTGAGTTCAATTTGAAAGATTTCCTTCTGACACTTTGTTTGGCGATATTTCACCAAAAGCCGACAAACTTGAGATAGTCAGCGAGATTTTGGGGATAGCCAAAGTAGACTTTCAATGAATTGAGACCACAGACTTTCAATGAATTGAATGCATCTATACACCTCAATGTATTCAAAGTCATTTGGCTCACCATGTAAATAAATTCTCAGTCGATTGCTGTCAAAAAAGATATTGAAAACAGTTAGATATTACAATAGTTCTAAATACAAAGTTAAAAAATCTACGGGTTAAAGTTTTAGAGTTATACAAAATAGGAAATAATTTTTGGCGCCAAATTTGGCGATATTTCGGCGAAACTCGTCAATGTCGACGACATTTGGCGAGATTTTAAGCATGAACCAAACAATGACAGATTGTCGCCAAATTTGGCGATATTTCGCCAAAACTCGCCAAGAACGATGACAAATAGCGATACTTTGGGCATGGACCAAATGACTGACTATCGCCAAATTTGGCGATATTTCGCCAAAACTCGCCAAGGTCGAGAACAGACGGCGAGATTTTGGGCATGTACCAAACAATGACTGTCTACAGTTGTATTATATTGAAGATGTCCATAGACATTAAGGTACTGAAATTCTTTTCGGTGGTCCTGTAAATAAACTCTCCAGTAGATTGGAACCAAAAATCGAGATGCACAACTAGATGTTACAACATTCTTATATATGAAATTTCATAATAGTTTTTGAGATTTGAGAGTTAAATATGCACATACGTACACCAAAAGTCGCCAAGCTCGGCGACTTTTGGCATAGTTCTTGAGGGAGGCACGTGACCGTGGTCGGACCATTACCTAACTTATGTGGTAGGACGGTATTGTGCTTGAAATGGATGAATGCCCCTAAAATTGCTACTGACCGTAATGTATTGGAAATCTTTTGAGTGTTCCTGTAGCAGAACTATAAATGATAAAGACACTTTTTTAAAGGAGAAATTCATTTTCTAACTCTTTACAGCATATATCAGTTCTGAGTCGTTTGAAATAGCCCAATACCTCTAAAAAACGCTTTGATGAATTTCGGCCCATAGAGCGTAATGTATTTCGAATCTTTTGGGCGGTCCTGTAGCTAAACTATCCAGTCGAATGGAACCGAAAGGGGAGGTGCACAACTAGATGTTACAACAATCCTAAATATAAAGTTTCAACATTCAACGCCTAACAGTTTTTGAGATATGCGAGTTTAATGAATTTCGGCCCATAGAGCGTAATGTATTTCGAATCTTTTGGGCGGTCCTGTACATAAACTATCCATTCGATTGCAACCAAAAGGGGAGGTGCACAACTAGATCATAGAACAATCCTAAATATCAAATCTCAACATTCTACGACCAATAGTTTTTGAGATATGCGAGTTACATACGTACGTACGTACAGACGGCATGGAAAAACTGGCCACAGTAGACTCGCCTCTGGTCAAAATGAGTTGCAGACGCGTTAATATGATCGTGCATGCTAGCCTACGATGAGATGCATCGAAAAAATTTTTTTAATTAAATTTAGAGGTAGTCAAAATCGGTTTTTATGTCGAAATTTGGCCCCCAAAATTTTTCGGGATCACATTACTTCCTTATACTACGTACAAGGAAGTAAAAAGGAAACTAGAGAAAATTTCCTACAATTTATGTAATTACCTTTTTTTTCGTAAAATCAATAGTTTTGGCGTACGAGCGCCGCAAAGTGTAGTTCAGTATGCGTTTTGGCCCAAAACTCATTTCCACACCACC
>JAWZYV010017926.1:0-33817 GCA_038373885.1 Cheiracanthium punctorium
ATGAAGACCATTGTTATAACGCGTATTTCTGCATTATTTTCAACAATTACGCCCTTTGTTGAAAGTCATTTTAAATAAAGGTTTAGTCCATTGTTTCAAAGTATATTATTGACACACATTCATGAAGACCATTGTTATAACGTGTATTTCTGCATTATTTCCAACAGTTACGTCCCTTTGTTGAAAGGATTTTTAAATAAAGGTTTAGTCCACTGTTTCAAAGTATATTATTGACACAGATATTTAAAGAGCATTGTTATATTGTCTATTTTTGCTTTTATATCGAACAATACGTCCTTTTTTTAAAATCAATTTAAATAAAGTTTCATTCAACTGTTTCAAAGTATATTATTGACACACATTCATAAAAGACCGTTGTTATAACCCGTGTATTTCTGCCATCTATTTCAACAATTACGCCCTTTGTTGAAAGTCATTTTCAATAAAGGTTTAGTCCACTGTTTCAGAGTATATTATTGACAAATATTTAAAGAGCATGTTATACCGTCATCCTCATAATTCCAACAATTACGTCCTTTGTTGAAAATCATTTAAATAAAGGTTTTAAGTCAACTGTTTCAAAAGTATATTATTGACACAATTTTAAATATTGTTATACCTAGTATATTCCAATGCATGTCCATTTCCAACAATTATCGTCCCTTTGTTGAAAGTCATTTTAATAAAGGTTTAGTCCACTGTTTCAAGACTATATTATTGACACACATTTTTAAGAGCATTGTTATATCGTGTATTTTGCTTATTCCAACAATTACGCCCCTTTGTTGAAAGTCATTTTTAATAAATTTTAGTCCACTGTTTCAAAGTATATTATTGACACACATTTTTATAGAGACATTGTTATACGTGTACTTTTGCATTTATTTCCAACAATTACGCTCCTTTGTTGAAAGTCATTTTAAATAAAGGTTTAGTCCACTGTTTCAAAGTATGATTATTGACACACATTATTAAAGAGCATTGTTATATCGATGTATTTTCTGCATTAATTTCAACAATTACGCTCCTTTGTTGAAAGTCATTTTAAATTAAAGGTTTAGTCCATTGTTTCAAAGTATTATTATTTGACAACTACATTCATAAAGACCATTGTTATAACGTGTATTTCTGCATTATTTCCAACAGTTACGCCCTTTGTTGAAAGTGCTTTTATAAAAAGGTTTAGTCACTGTTTCAAAGTATATTATTGACACACATATTTAATGAGCATTGTTATATCGTGTATTTTTGCATTATTTCGAACAATTACGTCCCTTTGTGTGAAAGTCATGTTTAAATAAAGGTTTAGTCCACTGTTTCAAAGTATATTATTGACCAGAATTTCTTAAAGAGCATTGTTATAACGTGTATTTCTGCATTATTTCCAACAATTACGCCCCTTTGTTTGAAAGTCATTTTAATAAAGGTTCAGTCCACTGTCTCAAAGTATATTATTGACACAACATATTTAAGAGCATTCGTTATACCGAGTATTTTGCCATATTGTCAACAATGTAACGCCCTTTGTTAAAGTCATTTAAATAAAGGTTTGAGTCAACTGTTTCAAAGTATATTATTGGACACACATTCATATAGACTAGTCCATTTTATATCTAGTGTCATTTTCTGCCTAGTCATTCACAAGCAATTTACGTCCCTGTTGTTGAAAGTCATTTTAAATAAAGGTTTAGTCAACTGTTTCAAAGTATATTATTGACACACATTCATAAAGACCATTGTTATATACGTGTATTTGCTGCATATTTTCCAACAATTACGTCCCTTTGTTGAAAGTCATTTTCAATAAAGGTTTAGTCCACTGTTTCAAAGTATATTATTGACACACATTTTTAAAGAGCATTGTTATATCGTGTATTTTTGCTTATTCTCAATAAATTACGTCCCTTTGTTGAAAGTCATTTTAAATAAAGGTTTAGTCAACTGTTTCAAAGTATATTATTGACACATTCTTAAAGACCATTGTTATAACGTGTATTTCTGCATTAGTTCCAACAATTACGCCCCTTGTTGAAAGTCATTTTAAATAAAGGTTTAGTCCACTGTTTCAAAGTATATTATTGACAACACATTTTTAAAGAGCATTGTTATATCGTGTATTCTTGCCTTATTCTAACAATTAACGTCCTTTGTTAAAATTCAATTTATAAATAAGGTTTTAGTCACACTGTTTCAAAGTATATTATTGACACACATTTATAAAGAGCATTGTTATATCGTGTATTTTGCATTATTCCAACAATTACGCCCTTTGTTGAAAGTCATTTTAAATAAAGGTTTAGTCCACTGTTTCAAAGTATATTATTGACACACATTTATAAAGAGCATTGTTATACCGTGTATTTCTGCATATATTTCAACAATAACGTCCCTTTGTTGAAAGTCATTTAAAATAAGGTTTAGTCCACTGTTTCAAAGTATATTATTGACACACATTCATAAAGACCATTGTTATAACGTGTATTTCTGCATTATTTCCAACAATTACGTCCCTTTGTTGAAAGTCATTTTAAATAAAGTTTAGTCCACTGTTTCAAAGTATATTATTGACACACATTTTTAAAGAGCATTGTTATATCGTGTATTTCTGCATTATTTCCAACAATTACGTCCCTTTGTTGAAAGTCATTTTAAATAAAGGTTTAGTCCACTGTTTCAAAGTATATTATTGACACACATTCTTAAAGACCATTGTTATACGTGTATTTCTGCATTATTTCCAACAATTACGTCCCTTTGTTGAAAGTCATTTTAAATAAAGGTTTAGTCACTGTTTCAAGTATATTATTGACACACATTTTAAAGAGCATTGTTATATCGTGTATTTTGCATTATTTCCAACAATTACGTCCTTTGTTGAAAGTCATTTTAAATAAAGGTTTAGTCAACTGTTTCAAGTATATTATTGACACACATTCTTAAAGACCATTGTTATAACCAGTGTATTTCTGCATTATTCCAACAATTACGACCCTTTGTTGAAAGTCATTTAAATAAATGTTTAGTCCACTGTTTCAGAGTATATTATTGACACAAATATTTAAAGAGCATTGTTATACCGTGTATTTCTGCATATTCCAACAATTAACGTCCTTTGTTGAAAGTCATTTTCAATAAAGGTTTAGTCACTGTTTCAAAGTATATTATTGACACATTTTTAAGAGCATTGTTAACGTGTATTTTTGCCTATTTTACAACAATTACGTCCTTTGTTAAAAATCAATTTAAAAAAGGTTTAGTCACTGTTTCAAAGTATATTATTGACACACATTCATAAAGACCATTGTTATAACGTGTTTTCTGCATTATTTCCAACAATTAACGTCCCTTTGTTGAAAGTCATTTTAATAAATGTTTAGTCCACTGTTTCAAAGTATATTATTGACACACATTTTAAAGAGCATTGTTATATCGTGTATTTTGCCTTATTTCCAACAATTACGTCCCTTTGTTGAAAGTCATTTAGAATAAAGGTTTAGTCAACTGTTTCAAAGTATATTATTGAACACATTCTTAAAGACATTGTTATAACGTGTATTTCTGCCTTATTTCCAACAATTACGACCTTTGTTGAAAGACATTTTAATAAATGTTTAGTCACTGTTTCAAAGTATATTATTGACAAAATATTTAAAGAGCATTGTTATACGTGCATTCTGCTATTATTCCAACATGTACGTTCCTTTTTGAAAGTCATTTTAAATAAAGTTTAGTCAACTGTTTCCAAGTTATATTATTGACACACATTTTTAAAGAGCATTGTTATATCGTGTATTTTTGCTTATTTCCAACAATTACGTCCTTTGTTAAAGTCATTTTAAATAAAGGTTTAGTCAACTGTTTCAAAGTATATTATTGCACACATTCTTAAAGACCATTGTTATAACGTGTATTTCTGCATTATTTCAACATTACTCCCCTTTTTGAAAGTCATTTAAATAAAGGTTTAGTCACTGTTTCAAAGTATATTATTGACACACATTTCTTAAAGAGCATTGTTATAACCGTGTATTTCTGCCATTATTTCCAACAATTACGTCCTTTGTTGAAAGTCATTTTAATAAGGTTTATCCACTGTTTCAAAGTATATTATTGACACATTCATAAAGACATTGTTATAACGTGATTTTCTGCATTATTTCCAACAATTACGCCCCTTTGTTGAAATCATTTTAAATAAAGGTATAGTCCACTGTTTCAAAGTATATTATTGACACACATTTTTAAAGAGCATTGTTATACCGTGTATTTCTGCATTATTTCCAACAATTAACGTCCCTTTTGTTGAAAGTCATTTTAAATAAAGGTTTAGTCACTGTTTCAAAGATATTATTGACCACATTTTAAGAGCATTGTTATACGGGTATTTCTGCATTATTTCCAACAATTACGTCCCTTGTTGAAAGTCATTTTAATAAAGGTTTGTCACTGTTTCAAAATACATTATTGACACACATTTTTTAAGAGATTGTTATATCGTGTATTTTTGCCTTATTTCCAACAATTACGCCCCTTTGTTGAAAGTCATTTTAAATAAAGGTTTAGTCCACTGTTTCAAAGTATATTATTGACACACATTCATAATGACCATTGTTATAACGTGTATTTCTGCATTATTTCCAACAATTACGCCCTTTGTTGAAAGTCATTTTCAATAAAGGTTTAGTCCACTGTTTCAAAGCATATTATTGACACACATTCATGAAGACCATTGTTATAGCACGTATTTCTGCATTATTTCAACAATTACGCCCTTTGTTGAAAGTCATTTTAAATAAAGGTTTAGTCCATTGTTTCAAAGTATATTATTGACACACATTCATGAAGACCATTGTTATAACGTGTATTTCTGCATTATTTCCAACAGTTACGTCCCTTTGTTGAAAGGATTTTTAAATAAAGGTTTAGTCCACTGTTTCAAAGTATATTATTGACACAGATATTTAAAGAGCATTGTTATATTGTATATTTTTGCTTTTATCGAACAATTACGTCCCTTTTTTTAAAATCAATTTAAATAAAGGTTTATTCAACTGTTTCAAAGTATATTATTGACACACATTCATAAAGACCGTTGTTATAACGTGTATTTCTGCATTATTTCCAACAATTACGCCCCTTTGTTGAAAGTCATTTTCAATAAAGGTTTAGTCCACTGTTTCAGAGTATATTATTGACACAAATATTTAAAGAGCATCGTTATACCGATCATTCCTTCATAATTCCCAACAATTAACGCTCCTTTGTTAAAAATCAATTTAAATAAAGGTTTAGTCAACTGTTTCAAAGTATATTATTGACACAGATATTTAAAGAGAATTGTTATATCGTGTATTTTTGCTTTATTTCCAACAATTACGCCCCTTTGTTTAAAGTCAATTTAAATACAGGTTTAGTCCACTGTTTCAAAGTATATTATTGATACACATTCATAATGACCATTGTTATAACGTGTATTTCTGCATTATTTCCAACAATTACGCCCCTTTGTTGAAAGTCATTTTCAATAAAGGTTTAGTCCACTGTTTCAAAGCATATTATTGACACACATTCATGAAGACCATTGTTATAGCGCGTATTTCTGCATTATTTTCAACAATTACGCCCCTTTGTTGAAAGTCATTTTAAATAAAGGTTTAGTCCATTGTTTCAAAGTGTATTATTGACACACATTCATGAAGACCATTGTTATAACGTGTATTTCTGCATTATTTCCAACAGTTACGTCCCTTTGTTGAAAGGATTTTTAAATAAACGTTTAGTCCACTGTTTCAAAGTATATTATTGACACAGATATTTAAAGACTATTGTTATATTGTATATTTTTACTTTATATCGAAGAATTACGTCCCTTTTTTTAAAATCAATTTAAATAAAGGTTTAGTCAACTGTTTCAAAGTATATTATTGACACACATTCATATGCACATATTGTATTCACATTCATATATTCATATTGACTCACATTCATATCCCATTGTTATAGCAACAAAGGGACAATTACGTCCCTTTGTTGAAAGTCATTTTATATAAAAGTTTAGTCAACTGTTTCAAAGTATATTATTGACACACATTCATAAAGACCATTGTTATAAAGTGTATTTCTGCATCATTTCCAACAATTATGCCCCTTTGTTGAATGTCATTTTCAATAAAGGTTTAGTCCATTGTTTCAAAGCATATTATTGACACACATTTTAAAGAGCATTGTTATATCGCATATTTTTGCCTTATTTCCAATAATTACGTCCCTTTGGAGAAAGTCATTTTAAATAAAAGTTTAGTCAACTGTTTCAAAGTATATTATTGACACACATTCTTAAAGACCATTGTTATAACGTGTATTTCTTCATTAGTTAAAACAATTACGCCCCTTTTTTGAAAGTCATTTGAAATAAAGGTTTAGTCCACTGTCTCAAAGTACATTATTGACACACATTTTTAAAGATCATTGTTATATCGTGTATTTTTGCCTTATTTCTAACAATTACGTCCCTTTGTTAAAAATCAATTGAAATAAAGGTTTAGTCAACTGTTTCAAATTATATTATTGACACACATTCATAAAGACCGTTGTTATTACGTGTATTTCTGCATTATTTCCAACAATTACGCCCCTTTGTTGAAAGTCATTTTAAATAAAAGTTTAGTCAACTGTTTCAAAGTATATTATTGACACACATTCTTAAAGACCATTGTTATAACGTGTATTTCTTCATTAGTTAAAACAATTACGCCCCTTTTTTGAAAGTCATTTGAAATAAAGGTTTAGTCCACTGTCTCAAAGTACATTATTGACACACATTTTTAAAGATCATTGTTATATCGTGTATTTTTGCCTTATTTCTAACAATTACGTCCCTTTTTTAAAAATCAATTGAAATAAAGGTTTAGTCCATTGTTTCAAAGTATATTATTGACACACATTCATGAAAACCATTGTTATAACGCGTATTTCTGCATTATTTTCAACAATTACGCCCCTTTGTTGAAAGTCATTTTAAATAAAGGTTTAGTCCATTGTTTCAAAGTATATTATTGACACACATTCATGAAGACCATTGTTATAACGTGTATTTCTGCATTATTTCCAACAGTTACGTCCCTTTGTTGAAAGGATTTTTAAATAAAGGTTTAGTCCACTGTTTCAAAGTATATTATTGACACAGATATTTAAAGAGCATTGTAATATTGTATATTTTTGCTTTTATCGAACAATTACGTCCCTTTTTTTAAAATCAATTTAAATAAAGGTTTATTCAACTGTTTCAAAGTATATTATTGACACACATTCATAAACACCGTTGTTATAACGTGTATTTCTGCATTATTTCCAACAATTACGCCCCTTTGTTGAAAGTCATTTTCAATAAAGGTTTAGTCCACTGTTTCAGAGTATATTATTGACACAAATATTTAAAGAGCATCGTTATACCGATCATTCCTTCATAATTCCCAACAATTAACGCTCCTTTGTTAAAAATCAATTTAAATAAAGGTTTAGTCAACTGTTTCAAAGTATATTATTGACACACATTCATATACACATATTGTACTCACATTCATATATTCATATTGACTCACATTCATATCCCATTGTTATAGCAACAAAGGGACAATTACGTCCCTTTGTTGAAAGTCATTTTATATAAAAGTTTTGTCAACTGTTTCAAAGTATATTATTGACACACATTCATAATGACCATTGTTATAACGTGTATTTCTGCATTATTTCCAACAATTACGCCCCTTTGTTGAAAGTCATTTTCAATAAAGGTTTAGTCCACTGTTTCAAAGCATATTATTGACACACATTGTTAAAGAACATTGTTATAACGTGTATTTCTGCATTATTTCCAACAATTACGCCCCTTTGTTGAAAGTCATTTTAAATAAAGGTTTAGTCCATTGTTTCAAAGTATATTATTGACACACATTCATGAAGACCATTGTTATAGCGTGTATTTCTGCATTATTTTCAACAATTACGACCCTTTGTTGAAAGTCATTTTAAATAAAGGTTTAGTCCATTGTTTCAAAGTATATTATTGACACACATTCATGAAGACAATTGTTATAACGCGTATTTCTGCATTATTTTCAACAATTACGCCCCTTTGTTGAAAATCATTTTAAATAAAGGTTTAGTCCATTGTTTGAAAGTATATTATTGACACACATTCATGAAGACCATTGTTATAACGTGTATTTCTGCATTATTTCCAACAGTTACGTCCCTTTGTTGAAAGGATTTTTAAATAAAGGTTTAGTCCACTGTTTCAAAGTATATTATTGACACAGATATTTAAAGAGCATTGTTATATTGTATATTTTTGCTTTTATCGAACAATTACGTCCCTTTTTTTAGAATCAATTTAAATAAAGGTTTATTCAACTGTTTCAAAGTATATTACAATTACGCCCCTTTGTTGAAAATCATTTTAAATAAAGGTTTAGTCCATTGTTTGAAAGTATATTATTGACACACATTCATGAAGACCATTGTTATAACGTGTATTTCTGCATTATTTCCAACAGTTACGTCCCTTTGTTGAAAGGATTTTTAAATAAAGGTTTAGTCCACTGTTTCAAAGTATATTATTGACACAGATATTTAAAGAGCATTGTTATATTGTATATTTTTGCTTTTATCGAACAATTACGTCCCTTTTTTTAGAATCAATTTAAATAAAGGTTTATTCAACTGTTTCAAAGTATATTATTGACACACATTCATAAAGACCGTTGTTATAACGTGTATTTCTGCATTATTTCCAACAATTACGCCCCTAAAGTTTAGTCAACTGTTTCAAAGTATATTATTGACACACATTCATAAAGACCATTGTTATAAAGTGTATTTCTGCATCATTTCCAACAATTACGCCCCTTTGTTGAATGTCATTTTCAATAAAGGTTTAGTCCATTGTTTCAAAGCATATTATTGACACACATTTTAAAGATCATTGTTATATCGTGTATTTTTGCCTTATTTCTAACAATTACGTCCCTTTTTTAAAAATCAATTGAAATAAAGGTTTAGTCCATTGTTTCAAAGTATATTATTGACACACATTCATGAAAACCATTGTTATAACGCGTATTTCTGCATTATTTTCAACAATTACGCCCCTTTGTTGAAAGTCATTTTAAATAAAGGTTTAGTCCATTGTTTCAAAGTATATTATTGACACACATTCATGAAGACCATTGTTATAACGTATATTTCTGCATTACTTCCAACAGTTACGTCCCTTTGTTGAAAGGATTTTTAAATAAAGGTTTAGTCCACTGTTTCAAAGTATATTATTGACACAGATATTTAAAGAGCATTGTTATATTGTATATTTTTGCTTTTATCGAACAATTACGTCCCTTTTCTTAAAATCAATTTAAATAAAGGTTTATTCAACTGTTTCAAAGTATATTATTGACACACATTCATAAAGACCGTTGTTATAACGTGTATTTCTGCATTATTTCCAACAATTACGCCCCTTTGTTGAAAGTCATTTTCAATAAAGGTTTAGTCCACTGTTTCAGAGTATATTATTGACACAAATATTTAAAGAGCATCGTTATACCGATCATTCCTTCATAATTCCCAACAATTAACGCTCCTTTGTTAAAAATCAATTTAAATAAAGGTTTAGTCAACTGTTTCAAAGTATATTATTGACACACATTCATATACACATATTGTACTCACATTCATATATTCATATTGACTCACATTCATATCCCATTGTTATAGCATCAAAGGGACAATTACGTCCCTTTGTTGAAAGTCATTTTATATAAAAGTTTAGTCAACTGTTTCAAAGTATATTATTGACACACATTCATAATGACCATTGTTATAACGTGTATTTCTGCATTATTTCCAACAATTACGCCCCTTTGTTGAAAGTCATTTTCAATAAAGGTTTAGTCCACTGTTTCAAAGCATATTATTGACACACATTGTTAAAGAACATTGTTATAACGTGTATTTCTGCATTATTTCCAACAATTACGCCCCTTTGTTGAAAGTCATTTTAAATAAAGGTTTAGTCCATTGTTTCAAAGTATATTATTGACACACATTCATGAAGACCATTGTTATAGCGTGTATTTCTGCATTATTTTCAACAATTACGACCCTTTGTTGAAAGTCATTTTAAATAAAGGTTTAGTCCATTGTTTCAAAGTATATTATTGACACACATTCATGAAGACCATTGTTATAACGCGTATTTCTGCATTATTTCCAACAGTTACGTCCCTTTGTTGAAAGGATTTTAAATAAAGGTTTAGTCCACTGTTTCAAAGTATATTATTGACACAGATATTTAAAGAGCATTGTTATATTGTATATTTTTGCTTTTATCGAACAATTACGTCCCTTTTTTTAAAATCAATTTAAATAAAGGTTTATTCAACTGTTTCAAAGTATATTATTGACACACATTCATAAAGACCGTTGTTATAACGTGTATTTCTGCATTATTTCCAACAATTACGCCCCTTTGTTGAAAGTCATTTTCAATAAAGGTTTAGTCCACTGTTTCAGAGTATATTATTGACACAAATATTTAAAGAGCATCTGTTATACCGATCATTCCTTCATAATTCCAACAATTAACGCTCCTTTGTTAAAAATCAATTTAAATAAAGGTTTAGTCAACTGTTTCAAAGTATATTATTGACACACATTCATATACACACATTGTACTCACATTCATATATTCATATTGACTCACATTCATATCCCATTGTTATAGCAACAAAGGGACAATTACGTCCCTTTGTTGAAAGTCATTTTATATAAAAGTTTAGTCAACTGTTTCAAAGTATATTATTGACACACATTCATAAAGACCATTGTTATAACGTGTATTTCTGCATTATTTCCAACAATTACGCCCCTTTGTTGAAAGTCATTTTCAATAAAGGTTTAGTCCATTGTTTCAAAGCATATTATTGACACACATTTTAAAGAGCATTGTTATAACGTGTATTTCTGCATTATTTCCAACAATTACGCCCCTTTGTTGAAAGTCATTTTAAATAAAGGTTTAGTCCACTGTTTCAAAGTATATTATTGACACACATTCATAAAGACCATTGTTATAGCGTGTATTTCTGCATTATTTCCAACAATTACGCCCCTTTGTTGAAAGTCATTTTAAATAAAGGTTTAGTCCATTGTTTCAAAGTATATTATTGACACACATTCATGAAGACCATTGTTATAACGCGTATTTCTGCATTATTTTCAACAATTACGCCCTTTGTTGAAAGTCATTTTAAATAAAGGTTTAGTCCATTGTTTCAAAGTATATTATTGACACACATTCATGAAGACCATTGTTATAACGTGTATTTCTGCATTATTTCCAACAGTTACGTCCCTTTGTTGAAAGGATTTTTAAATAAAGGTTTAGTCCACTGTTTCAAAGTATATTATTGACACAGATATTTAAAGAGCATTGTTATATCGTATATTTTTGCTTTATTTCGAACAATTACGTCCCTTTGTTGAAAGTCAATTTAAATAAAGGTTTAGTCAACTGTTTCAAAGTATATTATTGACACACATTCATAAAGACCGTTGTTATAACGTGTATTTCTGCATTATTTCCAACAATTACGCCCCTTTGTTGAAAGTCATTTTCAATAAAGGTTTAGTCCACTGTTTCAGAGTATATTATTGACACAAATATTTAAAGAGCATTGTTATACCGTGTCATTTCTTCATTATTTCCAACAATTACGCCCTTTGTTGAAAGTCATTTTAAATAAAGGTTTAGTCAACTGTTTCAAAGTATATTATTGACACACATTCATTAAACATGTATCACATTCATATATTCATATTGATCACATTCTATCCATTGTTATAGCACAAAGACAATTACGTCCCTTTGTTGAAAGTCATTTTATATAAAAGTTTAGTCAACTGTTTCAAAGTATATTATTGACACACATTCTTAAAGACCATTGTTATAAAGTGTATTTCTGCATCATTTCCAACAATTACGCCCCTTTGTTGAAAGTCATTTTCAATAAAGGTTTAGTCCACTGTTTCAAAGCATATTATTGACACACATTTTAAAGAGCATTGTTATATCGTATATTTTTGCCTTATTTCCAACAATTACGTCCCTTTGTTGAAAGTCATTTTAAATAAAGTTTAGTCAACTGTTTCAAAGTATATTATTGACACACATTCTTAAAGACCATTGTTATAACGTGTATTTCTGCATTATTTCAAACAATTACGCCCTTTGTTGAAAGTCATTTAAATAAAGGTTTAGTCCACTGTTTCAAAGTATATTATTGACACACATTTTTAAAGATCATTGTTATATCGTGTATTTTGCATTATTTCAACAATTACGTCCCTTTGTTGAAAATCAATTTAAATAAAGGTTTAGTCAACTGTTTCAAAGTATATTATTGACACACATTCATAAAGACCGTTGTTATAACGTGTATTTCTGCATTATTTCCAACAATTACGCCCTTTGTTGAAAGTCATTTTCAATAAAGGTTTAGTCCACTGTTTCAAAGTATATTATTGACACACATTTTAAAGAGCATTGTTATAACGTGTATTTCTGCATTATTTCCAACAATTACGTCCCTTTGTTGAAAGTCATTTTAAATAAAGGTTTAGTCCATTGTTTCAAAGTATATTATTGACACACATTCATAAAGACCATTGTTATAACGTGTATTTCTGCATTATTTCAACAATTACGCCCCTTTGTTGAAAGTCATTTTAAATAAAGGTTTAGTCCACTGTTTCAAAGTATATTATTGACACACATTCTTAAAGACATTGTTATAACGTGTATTTCTGCATTATTTCCAACAATTACGCCCCTTTGTTGAAAGTCATTTTAAATAAAGGTTTAGTCCACTGTTTCAAAGTATATTATTGACACACATTCATAAAGACCATTGTTATAACGTGTATTTCTGCATTATTTCCAACAATTACGCCCCTTTGTTGAAAGTCATTTTAAATAAAGGTTTAGTCCACTGTTTCAAAGTATATTATTGACACACATATTTAAAGAGCATTGTTATATCGTGTATTTTTGCTTATTTCGAACAATTACGTCCCTTTGTTGAAAGTCAATTTAAATAAAGGTTTAGTCAACTGTTTCAAAGTATATTATTGACACACATTCATAAAGACCATTGTTATAACGTGTATTTCTGCATTATTTCCAACAATTACGCCCCTTTGTTGAAAGTCATTTTCAATAAAGGTTTAGTCCACTGTTTCAAAGTATATTATTGACACACATATTTAAAGAGCATTGTTATATCGTGTATTTCTTGCATTATTTCCAACAATTACGCCCCTTTGTTGAAAGTCAATTTAAATAAAGGTTTAGTCCACTGTTTCAAAGTATATTATTGACACACATTCATAAAGACCATTGTTATAACGTGTATTTCTGCATTATTTCAAACAATTACGCCCCTTTGTTGAAAGTCATTTTAAATAAAGGTTTAGTCCACTGTTTCAAAGTATATTATTGACACACATTTTTAAAGAGCATTGTTATACGTGTATTTTTGCATTATTTCAACAATTACGCCCCTTTGTTGAAAGTCATTTAAATAAAGGTTTAGTCACTGTTTCAAAGTATATTATTGACACACATTTTAAAGACATTGTTATAACGTGTACTATTATTAATGTATTCCAACAATTACGTCCCTTTGTTGAAAGTCATTTTAAATAAAGTTTAGTCCACTGTTTCAAAGTATATTATTGACACACATTCATAAAGACCATTGTTATAACGTGTATTTCTGCATTATTTCCAACAATTACGCCCTTTGTTGAAAGTCATTTTCAATAAAGGTTTAGTCCACTGTTTCAAAGTATATTATTGACACACATTTTAAAGAGCATTGTTATATCGTGTATTTTTGCATTATTTCCAACAATTACGTCCCTTTGTTGAAAGTCATTTTAAATAAAGGTTTAGTCCACTGTTTCAAAGTATATTATTGATACACATTCATAAAGACCATTGTTATAACGTGTATTTCTGCATTATTTTCAACAATTACGCCCCTTTGTTGAAAGTCATTTTAAATAAAGGTTTAGTCCATTGTTTCAAAGTATATTATTGACACACATTCATGAAGACCATTGTTATAACGTGTATTTCTGCATTATTTCCAACAGTTACGTCCCTTTGTTGAAAGTCATTTTAAATAAAGGTTTAGTCCACTGTTTCAAAGTATATTATTGACACACATATTTAAAGAGCATTGTTATATCGTATATTTTTGCATTTATATCGAACAATTACGTCCCTATTTTTAAAATCATATTTAAATAAAGGTTTATTCAACTGTTTCAAAGTATATTATTGACACACATTCATAAAGACCATTGTTATAACGTGTATTTCTGCATTATTTCCAACAATTACGCCCCTTTGTTGAAAGTCATTTTCAATAAAGGTTTAGTCCACTGTTTCAAAGTATATTATTGACACACAATATTAAAGAGCATCGTTATACCGTATATTCCTTCATAATTCCCAACAATTAACGCTCCTTTGTTAAAAATCAATTTAAATAAAGCTTTAGTCAACTGTTCAAATATATCATTGACACACATTATAAACACACATTCTATCACAATTCAATAATCATATTAACATCACATCCATTAAACTACCATTCTATACCAACAATACACACAATTACTCCCTTATTAAACTCAATTTAATAAAACTATTAAACAACCTTTACAAATAACAACATCTCCACACATTCATAAAACCATTCATACACTAAAATTCAGCATAATTACAACAATTACGCACCCTTAAACTCACTATCAATAAACTCTATCCACTACAAACATCAATAACACCATACAAAAAATCCACAAAACACCTAAACTACCATAAAACCAACAACAATCCCACCCTATCCAAATAACTATAAAACATACAAACCCCAACTAAACCCTACCAAAACACTAAACTACAACATCCACAAAAACCCTCTACAAACCTACTACAAATCCAACAAACCCCCCAATACTAAATCACTACAAAACCCAACCTTAAACTACCCATAAACCCCTACACAACAATCCCCCAAAACCCTCCCAATAACACCTATACAAACATCAACAAACCCACCAACCTCCCAAATAATCCCCTACCAAAACCCACCCTTAAACTACCCATAAACCCTACACAACAATCCCCCAACCACCCTCCCAATAACACCTATACAAACATCCAACAAACCCCCCCAACCTCAAATAATCCCTACAAAACCCACCCTAAAACTACCATAAACCCCTACACAACAATCCCCCACAAACCCTCTCAATAACACACACTACAAAAATCAACAAACCCCCAACCTACCCAAATAAACCCTACCAAAACCCACCCCTTAAACTACCATAAACCCCTACACAACAATCCCCCAACACCCTCCAATAACACCTATACAAAATCAACAAACCCCCAACCTCAAATAATCCCTACCAAAACCACCCTTAAACTAACCCCATAAACCCCTACACAACAATCCCCCCCAAAAACCCTCCCCAATAACACCCAATAACCAACCAACCCATCTCAAACAACTACACACCAACCCAACTCCAAATAATCCCCACAAAACCACCTTAAACTACCCCATAACCCCCTACAAACAATCCCCCAACACACCCCAATACCACCCACCACCAACCCACATATCCCACCACCCCACACACCAATCCAACACCCCCCCCCCCACCTTCCAAACTACCCCTACCAAACCCAACCCTTAACACCCACCATAAACACCCTACACAACACATCCCCAACAACCTCCCAATAACACCATAACAAACATCACACCAAACCCCCCCCCCCACAAACTCCCCAACCACAATCCAACAACCCAACAACCCCCACCCTTAAACTACCCCACACTACAAACCCATCACCCCAACCATCCCCCCCCAACACCCACCACAAACCCCCACACACCCCACACCAAAACATATCAATCAACATCCCCCCATCCCAAACACATACCCCCTAACAACACACACCCCCACCAACCCTCAAACCCACTGCCCCAAACCACACCCCCACCACACACCCCGACCACCACCTAACGACAACCACGCACCCACCACACCACATCTACCAACTATCCATATCTTATCCCCCAGCAATACCCCATCACACCCAAACAACTCCCACACATGCCACCATCTTGACCACAACGTCCATTAACTAATCTGAAACCCCATTTGACTATAAATGTTCTTTCAATTGCTCATACCAACTAGGCAACCACAGAACTACTAGCCACTCCAGAAACCCCATGAATGTCCACCGCCCCCCACAACCCCTACCACCACGTCAAATTCCTGTGTATAACAACCTCCATGTGACATGTATGAAAATGCTCCCACAAATACCATGATACTTTGCAATACTTGATACACTCACAACTTTATTTCAAATGATTTATAACAACCAGGCAGCGTAATTCTTGGAAATAATGCAGAAATACACGTGTATAACGATGCTCTTTAAATATTTGTGTCAATAATATACTCTGAAACAGTGGACTAAACCTTTATTGAAAATGACTTTCAACAAAGGGGCGTAATTGTTGGAAATAATGCAGAAATACACGTTATAACAACGGTCTTTATGAATGTGTGTCAATAATATACTTTGAAACAGTTGAATAAACCTTTATTTAAATTGATTCTAAAAAAAGGGACTTAATTGTTCGATAAAAGCAAAAATATACAATATAACAATGCTCTTTAAATATCTGTGTCAATAATATACTTTGAAACAGTGGACTAAACCTTTATTTAAAAATCCTTTCAACAAAGGGACGTAACTGTTGGAAATAATGCAGAAATACACGTTATAACAATGGTCTTCATGAATGTGTGTCAATAATATACTTTCAAACAATGGACTAAACCTTTATTTAAAATGATTTTCAACAAAGGGGCGTAATTGTTGAAAATAATGCAGAAATACGCGTTATAACAATGGTCTTCATGAATGTGTGTCAATAATATACTTTGAAACAATGGACTAAACCTTTATTTAAAATGACTTTCAACAAAGGGTCGTAATTGTTGAAAATAATGCAGAAATACACGCTATAACAATGGTCTTCATGAATGTGTGTCAATAATATACTTTGAAACAATGGACTAAACCTTTATTTAAAATGACTTTCAACAAAGGGGCGTAATTGTTGGAAATAATGCAGAAATACACGTTATAACAATGTTCTTTAACAATGTGTGTCAATAATATGCTTTGAAACAGTGGACTAAACCTTTATTGAAAATGACTTTCAACAAAGGGGCGTAATTGTTGGAAATAATGCAGAAATACACGTTATAACAATGGTCATTATGAATGTGTGTCAATAATATACTTTGAAACAGTTGACAAAACTTTTATATAAAATGACTTTCAACAAAGGGACGTAATTGTCCCTTTGTTGCTATAACAATGGGATATGAATGTGAGTCAATATGAATATATGAATGTGAGTACAATATGTGTATATGAATGTGTGTCAATAATATACTTTGAAACAGTTGACTAAACCTTTATTTAAATTGATTTTTAACAAAGGAGCGTTAATTGTTGGGAATTATGAAGGAATGATCGGTATAACGATGCTCTTTAAATATTTGTGTCAATAATATACTCTGAAACAGTGGACTAAACCTTTATTGAAAATGACTTTCAACAAAGGGGCGTAATTCTTGGAAATAATGCAGAAATACACGTTATAACAACGGTCTTTATGAATGTGTGTCAATAATATACTTTGAAACAGTTGAATAAACCTTTATTTAAATTGATTTTAAAAAAAGGGACGTAATTGTTCGATAAAAGCAAAAATATACAATATTACAATGCTCTTTAAATATCTGTGTCAATAATATACTTTGAAACAGTGGACTAAACCTTTATTTAAAAATCCTTTCAACAAAGGGACGTAACTGTTGGAAATAATGCAGAAATACACGTTATAACAATGGTCTTCATGAATGTGTGTCAATAATATACTTTGAAACAATGGACTAAACCTTTATTTAAAATGACTTTCAACAAAGGGGCGTAATTGTTGAAAATAATGCAGAAATACGCGTTATAACAATGGTTTTCATGAATGTGTGTCAATAATATACTTTGAAACAATGGACTAAACCTTTATTTCAATTGATTTTTAAAAAAGGGACGTAATTGTTAGAAATAAGGCAAAAATACACGATATAACAATGATCTTTAAAATGTGTGTCAATAATATGCTTTGAAACAATGGACTAAACCTTTATTGAAAATGACATTCAACAAAGGGGCGTAATTGTTGGAAATGATGCAGAAATACACTTTATAACAATGGTCTTTATGAATGTGTGTCAATAATATACTTTGAAACAGTTGACTAAAATTTTATATAAAATGACTTTCAACAAAGGGACGTAATTGTCCCTTTGTTGCTATAACAATGGGATATGAATGTGAGTCAATATGAATATATGAATGTGAGTACAATGTGTGTATATGAATGTGTGTCAATAATATACTTTGAAACAGTTGACTAAACCTTTATTTAAATTGATTTTTAACAAAGGAGCGTTAATTGTTGGGAATTATGAAGGAATGATCGGTATAACGATGCTCTTTAAATATTTGTGTCAATAATATACTCTGAAACAGTGGACTAAACCTTTATTGAAAATGACTTTCAACAAAGGGGCGTAATTGTTGGAAATAATGCAGAAATACACGTTATAACAATGGTCATTATGAATATGTATCAATAATATACTTTGAAACAGTGGACTAAACCTTTATTTAAATTGATTTTTAACAAAGGAGCGTTAATTGTTGGGAATTATGAAGGAATGATCGGTATAACGATGCTCTTTAAATATTTGTGTCAATAATATACTCTGAAACAGTGGACTAAACCTTTATTGAAAATGACTTTCAACAAAGGGGCGTAATTGTTGGAAATAATGCAGAAATACACGTTATAACAACGGTCTTTATGAATGTGTGTCAATAATATACTTTGAAACAGTTGAATAAACCTTTATTTAAATTGATTTTAAAAAAAGGGACGTAATTGTTCGATAAAAGCAAAAATATACAATATAACAATGCTCTTTAAATATCTGTGTCAATAATATACTTTGAAACAGTGGACTAAACCTTTATTTAAAAATCCTTTCAACAAAGGGACGTAACTGTTGGAAGTAATGCAGAAATATACGTTATAACAATGGTCTTCATGAATGTGTGTCAATAATATACTTTGAAACAATGGACTAAACCTTTATTTAAAATGACTTTCAACAAAGGGGCGTAATTGTTGAAAATAATGCAGAAATACGCGTTATAACAATGGTCTTCATGAATGTGTGTCAATAATATACTTTGAAACAATGGACTAAACCTTTATTTAAAATGACTTTCAACAAAGGGTCGTAATTGTTGAAAATAATGCAGAAATACACGCTATAACAATGGTCTTCATGAATGTGTGTCAATAATATACTTTGAAACAATGGACTAAACCTTTATTTAAAATGACTTTCAACAAAGGGGCGTAATTGTTGGAAATAATGCAGAAATACACGTTATAACAATGTTCTTTAACAATGTGTGTCAATAATATGCTTTGAAACAGTGGACTAAACCTTTATTGAAAATGACTTTCAACAAAAGGACGTAATTGTTGGAAATAATGCAGAAATACACGTTATAACAACGGTCTTTATGAATGTGTGTCAATAATATAATTTGAAACAGTTGACTAAACCTTTATTTCAATTGATTTTTAACAAAGGGACGTAATTGTTAGAAATAAGGCAAAATTACACGATATAACAATGATCTTTAAAAATGTGTGTCAATAATGTACTTTGAGACAGTGGACTAAACCTTTATTTCAAATGACTTTCAAAAAAGGGGCGTAATTGTTTTAACTAATGAAGAAATACACGTTATAACAATGGTCTTTAAGAATGTGTGTCAATAATATACTTTGAAACAGTTGACTAAACTTTTATTTAAAATGACTTTCAACAAAGGGTCGTAATTATTGGAAATAAGGCAAAAATATACGATATAACAATGCTCTTTAAAATGTGTGTCAATAATATGCTTTGAAACAATGGACTAAACCTTTATTGAAAATGACATTCAACAAAGGGGCGTAATTGTTGGAAATGATGCAGAAATACACTTTATAACAATGGTCTTTATGAATGTGTGTCAATAATATACTTTGAAACAGTTGACTAAACTTTTATATAAAATGACTTTCAACAAAGGGACGTAATTGTCCCTTTGTTGCTATAACAATGGGATATGAATGTGAGTCAATATGAATATATGAATGTGAGTACAATGTGTGTATATGAATGTGTGTCAATAATATACTTTGAAACAGTTGACTAAACCTTTATTTAAATTGATTTTTAACAAAGGAGCGTTAATTGCTGGGAATTATGAAGGAATGATCGGTATAACGATGCTCTTTAAATATTTGTGTCAATAATATACTCTGAAACAGTGGACTAAACCTTTATTGAAAATGACTTTCAACAAAGGGGCGTAATTGTTGGAAATAATGCAGAAATACACGTTATAACAACGGTCTTTATGAATGTGTGTCAATAATATACTTTGAAACAGTTGAATAAACCTTTATTTAAATTGATTCTAAAAAAAGGGACTTAATTGTTCGATAAAAGCAAAAATATACAATATAACAATGCTCTTTAAATATCTGTGTCAATAATATACTTTGAAACAGTGGACTAAACCTTTATTTAAAAATCCTTTCAACAAAGGGACGTAACTGTTGGAAATAATGCAGAAATACACGTTATAACAATGGTCTTCATGAATGTGTGTCAATAATATACTTTCAAACAATGGACTAAACCTTTATTTAAAATGATTTTCAACAAAGGGGCGTAATTGTTGAAAATAATGCAGAAATACGCGTTATAACAATGGTCTTCATGAATGTGTGTCAATAATATACTTTGAAACAATGGACTAAACCTTTATTTAAAATGACTTTCAACAAAGGGTCGTAATTGTTGAAAATAATGCAGAAATACACGCTATAACAATGGTCTTCATGAATGTGTGTCAATAATATACTTTGAAACAATGGACTAAACCTTTATTTAAAATGACTTTCAACAAAGGGGCGTAATTGTTGGAAATAATGCAGAAATACACGTTATAACAATGTTCTTTAACAATGTGTGTCAATAATATGCTTTGAAACAGTGGACTAAACCTTTATTGAAAATGACTTTCAACAAAGGGGCGTAATTGTTGGAAATAATGCAGAAATACACGTTATAACAATGGTCATTATGAATGTGTGTCAATAATATACTTTGAAACAGTTGACAAAACTTTTATATAAAATGACTTTCAACAAAGGGACGTAATTGTCCCTTTGTTGCTATAACAATGGGATATGAATGTGAGTCAATATGAATATATGAATGTGAGTACAATATGTGTATATGAATGTGTGTCAATAATATACTTTGAAACAGTTGACTAAACCTTTATTTAAATTGATTTTTAACAAAGGAGCGTTAATTGTTGGGAATTATGAAGGAATGATCGGTATAACGATGCTCTTTAAATATTTGTGTCAATAATATACTCTGAAACAGTGGACTAAACCTTTATTGAAAATGACTTTCAACAAAGGGGCGTAATTCTTGGAAATAATGCAGAAATACACGTTATAACAACGGTCTTTATGAATGTGTGTCAATAATATACTTTGAAACAGTTGAATAAACCTTTATTTAAATTGATTTTAAAAAAAGGGACGTAATTGTTCGATAAAAGCAAAAATATACAATATTACAATGCTCTTTAAATATCTGTGTCAATAATATACTTTGAAACAGTGGACTAAACCTTTATTTAAAAATCCTTTCAACAAAGGGACGTAACTGTTGGAAATAATGCAGAAATACACGTTATAACAATGGTCTTCATGAATGTGTGTCAATAATATACTTTGAAACAATGGACTAAACCTTTATTTAAAATGACTTTCAACAAAGGGGCGTAATTGTTGAAAATAATGCAGAAATACGCGTTATAACAATGGTTTTCATGAATGTGTGTCAATAATATACTTTGAAACAATGGACTAAACCTTTATTTCAATTGATTTTTAAAAAAGGGACGTAATTGTTAGAAATAAGGCAAAAATACACGATATAACAATGATCTTTAAAATGTGTGTCAATAATATGCTTTGAAACAATGGACTAAACCTTTATTGAAAATGACATTCAACAAAGGGGCGTAATTGTTGGAAATGATGCAGAAATACACTTTATAACAATGGTCTTTATGAATGTGTGTCAATAATATACTTTGAAACAGTTGACTAAAATTTTATATAAAATGACTTTCAACAAAGGGACGTAATTGTCCCTTTGTTGCTATAACAATGGGATATGAATGTGAGTCAATATGAATATATGAATGTGAGTACAATGTGTGTATATGAATGTGTGTCAATAATATACTTTGAAACAGTTGACTAAACCTTTATTTAAATTGATTTTTAACAAAGGAGCGTTAATTGTTTGGAATTATGAAGGAATGATCGGTATAACGATGCTCTTTAAATATTTGTGTCAATAATATACTCTGAAACAGTGGACTAAACCTTTATTGAAAATGACTTTCAACAAAGGGGCGTAATTGTTGGAAATAATGCAGAAATACACGTTATAACAACGGTCTTTATGAATGTGTGTCAATAATATACTTTGAAACAGTTGAATAAACCTTTATTTAAATTGATTCTAAAAAAAGGGACGTAATTGTTCGATAAAAGCAAAAATATACAATATAACAATGCTCTTTAAATATCTGTGTCAATAATATACTTTGAAACAGTGGACTAAACCTTTATTTAAAAATCCTTTCAACAAAGGGACGTAACTGTTGGAAATAATGCAGAAATACACGTTATAACAATGGTCTTCATGAATGTGTGTCAATAATATACTTTCAAACAATGGACTAAACCTTTATTTAAAATGATTTTCAACAAAGGGGCGTAATTGTTGAAAATAATGCAGAAATACGCGTTATAACAATGGTCTTCATGAATGTGTGTCAATAATATACTTTGAAACAATGGACTAAACCTTTATTTAAAATGACTTTCAACAAAGGGGCGTAATTGTTGAAAATAATGCAGAAATACGCGTTATAACAATGGTTTTCATGAATGTGTGTCAATAATATACTTTGAAACAATGGACTAAACCTTTATTTCAATTGATTTTTAAAAAAGGGACGTAATTGTTAGAAATAAGGCAAAAATACACGATATAACAATGATCTTTAAAATGTGTGTCAATAATATGCTTTGAAACAATGGACTAAACCTTTATTGAAAATGACATTCAACAAAGGGGCGTAATTGTTGGAAATGATGCAGAAATACACTTTATAACAATGGTCTTTATGAATGTGTGTCAATAATATACTTTGAAACAGTTGACTAAACTTTTATATAAAATGACTTTCAACAAAGGGACGTAATTGTCCCTTTGTTGCTATAACAATGGGATATGAATGTGAGTCAATATGAATATATGAATGTGAGTACAATGTGTGTATATGAATGTGTGTCAATAATATACTTTGAAACAGTTGACTAAACCTTTATTTAAATTGATTTTTAACAAAGGAGCGTTAATTGTTGGGAATTATGAAGGAATGATCGGTATAACGATGCTCTTTAAATATTTGTGTCAATAATATACTCTGAAACAGTGGACTAAACCTTTATTGAAAATGACTTTCAACAAAGGGGCGTAATTGTTGGAAATAATGCAGAAATACACGTTATAACAACGGTCTTTATGAATGTGTGTCAATAATATACTTTGAAACAGTTGAATAAACCTTTATTTAAATTGATTCTAAAAAAAGGGACGTAATTGTTCGATAAAAGCAAAAATATACAATATAACAATGCTCTTTAAATATCTGTGTCAATAATATACTTTGAAACAGTGGACTAAACCTTTATTTAAAAATCCTTTCAACAAAGGGACGTAACTGTTGGAAATAATGCAGAAATACACGTTATAACAATGGTCTTCATGAATGTGTGTCAATAATATACTTTCAAACAATGGACTAAACCTTTATTTAAAATGATTTTCAACAAAGGGGCGTAATTGTTGAAAATAATGCAGAAATACGCGTTATAACAATGGTCTTCATGAATGTGTGTCAATAATATACTTTGAAACAATGGACTAAACCTTTATTTAAAATGACTTTCAACAAAGGGTCGTAATTGTTGAAAATAATGCAGAAATACACGCTATAACAATGGTCTTCATGAATGTGTGTCAATAATATACTTTGAAACAATGGACTAAACCTTTATTTAAAATGACTTTCAACAAAGGGGCGTAATTGTTGGAAATAATGCAGAAATACACGTTATAACAATGTTCTTTAACAATGTGTGTCAATAATATGCTTTGAAACAGTGGACTAAACCTTTATTGAAAATGACTTTCAACAAAGGGGCGTAATTGTTGGAAATAATGCAGAAATACACGTTATAACAATGGTCATTATGAATGTGTGTCAATAATATACTTTGAAACAGTTGACAAAACTTTTATATAAAATGACTTTCAACAAAGGGACGTAATTGTCCCTTTGTTGCTATAACAATGGGATATGAATGTGAGTCAATATGAATATATGAATGTGAGTACAATATGTGTATATGAATGTGTGTCAATAATATACTTTGAAACAGTTGACTAAACCTTTATTTAAATTGATTTTTAACAAAGGAGCGTTAATTGTTGGGAATTATGAAGGAATGATCGGTATAACGATGCTCTTTAAATATTTGTGTCAATAATATACTCTGAAACAGTGGACTAAACCTTTATTGAAAATGACTTTCAACAAAGGGGCGTAATTGTTGGAAATAATGCAGAAATACACGTTATAACAACGGTCTTTATGAATGTGTGTCAATACTATACTTTGAAACAGTTGAATAAACCTTTATTTAAATTGATTTTAAAAAAAGGGACGTAATTGTTCGATAAAAGCAAAAATATACAATATTACAATGCTCTTTAAATATCTGTGTCAATAATATACTTTGAAACAGTGGACTAAACCTTTATTTAAAAATCCTTTCAACAAAGGGACGTAACTGTTGGAAATAATGCAGAAATACACGTTATAACAATGGTCTTCATGAATGTGTGTCAATAATATACTTTGAAACAATGGACTAAACCTTTATTTAAAATGACTTTCAACAAAGGGGCGTAATTGTTGGAAATAATGCAGAAATACACGTTATAACAATGTTCTTTAACAATGTGTGTCAATAATATGCTTTGAGACAGTGGACTAAACCTTTATTTCAAATGACTTTCAAAAAAGGGGCGTAATTGTTTTAACTAATGAAGAAATACACGTTATAACAATGGTCTTTAAGAATGTGTGTCAATAATATACTTTGAAACAGTTGACTAAACTTTTATTTAAAATGACTTTCAACAAAGGGGCGTAATTGTTGGAAATAATGCAGAAATACACGTAATAACAACGGTCTTTATGAATGTGTGTCAATAATATAATTTGAAACAGTTGACTAAACCTTTATTTCAATTGATTTTTAACAAAGGGACGTAATTGTTAGAAATAAGGCAAAAATACACGATATAACAATGATCTTTAAAAATGTGTGTCAATAATGTACTTTGAGACAGTGGACTAAACCTTTATTTCAAATGACTTTCAAAAAAGGGGCGTAATTGTTTTAACTAATGAAGAAATACACGTTATAACAATGGTCTTTAAGAATGTGTGTCAATAATATACTTTGAAACAGTTGACTAAACTTTTATTTAAAATGACTTTCTTCAAAGGGACGTAATTATTGGAAATAAGGCAAAAATATGCGATATAACAATGCTCTTTAAAATGTGTGTCAATAATATGCTTTGAAACAATGGACTAAACCTTTATTGAAAATGACATTCAACAAAGGGGCATAATTGTTGGAAATGATGCAGAAATACACTTTATAACAATGGTCTTTATGAATGTGTGTCAATAATATACTTTGAAACAGTTGACTAAACTTTTATATAAAATGACTTTCAACAAAGGGACGTAATTGTCCCTTTGTTGCTATAACAATGGGATATGAATGTGAGTCAATATGAATATATGAATGTGAATACAATATGTGTATATGAATGTGTGTCAATAATATACTTTGAAACAGTTGACTAAACCTTTATTTAAATTGATTTTAAAAAAAGGGACGTAATTCTTCGATATAAAGTAAAAATATACAATATAACAATAGTCTTTAAATATCTGTGTCAATAATATACTTTGAAACAGTGGACTAAACGTTTATTTAAAAATCCTTTCAACAAAGGGACGTAACTGTTGGAAATAATGCAGAAATACACGTTATAACAATGGTCTTCATGAATGTGTGTCAATAATACACTTTGAAACAATGGACTAAACCTTTATTTAAAATGACTTTCAACAAAGGGGCGTAATTGTTGAAAATAATGCAGAAATACGCGCTATAACAATGGTCTTCATGAATGTGTGTCAATAATATGCTTTGAAACAGTGGACTAAACCTTTATTGAAAATGACTTTCAACAAAGGGGCGTAATTGTTGGAAATAATGCAGAAATACACGTTATAACAATGGTCATTATGAATGTGTATCAATAATATACTTTGAAACAGTGGACTAAACCTGTATTTAAATTGACTTTAAACAAAGGGGCGTAATTGTTGGAAATTAATCAAAAATACACGATATAACAATTCTCTTAAAAAATGTGTGTCAATAATGTACTTTGAAACACTGGACTAAACCTTTATTGAAAATGACTTTATACAAGGGGGCGTAATTGTTGGAAATAATGCAGAAATACATGTTATAACAATGGTCTTTATGAATGCGTCTCAATAATATACTTTGAAACAGTTGACTAAACCTTTATTTAAATTGATTTTTAACAAAGATGCGTTAATTGTTGGGAATTATGAAGGAATGATCGGTATAACGATGCTCTTTAAATATTTGTGTCAATAATATACTCTGAAACAGTGGACTAAACCTTTATTGAAAATGACTTTCAACAAAGGGGCGTAATTGTTGGAATTAATGCAGAAATACACGTTATAACAACGGTCTTTATGAATGTGTGTCAATAATATACTTTGAAACAGTTGAATAAACCTTTATTTAAATTGATTTTAAAAAAAGGGACGTAATTGTTCGATAAAAGCAAAAATATACAATATAACAATGCTCTTTAAATATCTGTGTCAATAATATACTTTGAAACAGTGGACTAAACCTTTATTTAAAAATCCTTTCAACAAAGGGACGTAACTGTTGGAAATAATGCAGAAATACACGTTATAACAATGGTCTTCATGAATGTGTGTCAATAATATACTTTGAAACAATGGACTAAACCTTTATTTAAAATGACTTTCAACAAAGGGTCGTAATTGTTGAAAATAATGCAGAAATACACGCTATAACAATGGTCTTCATGAATGTGTGTCAATAATATACTTTGAAACAATGGACTAAACCTTTATTTAAAATGACTTTCAACAAAGGGGCGTAATTGTTGGAAATAAAGCAAAAATACACGATATAACAATTCTCTTAAAAAATGTGTGTCAATAATGTATTTTGAATTAGTGGAATAAGCATTTATTTAAAATGACTTTCAACAAAAGGACGTAATTGTTGGAAATAATGCAGAAATACACGTTATAACAACGGTCTTTATGAATGTGTGTCAATAATATAATTTGAAACAGTTGACTAAACCTTTATTTCAATTGATTTTTAACAAAGGGACGTAATTGTTAGAAATAAGGCAAAAATACACGATATAACAATGATCTTTAAAAATGTGTGTCAATAATGTACTTTGAGACAGTGGACTAAACCTTTATTTCAAATGACTTTCAAAAAAGGGGCGTAATTGTTTTAACTAATGAAGAAATACACGTTATAACAATGGTCTTTAAGAATGTGTGTCAATAATATACTTTGAAACAGTTGACTAAACTTTTATTTAAAATGTCTTTCAACAAAGGGACGTAATTATTGGAAATAAGGCAAAAATATACGATATAACAATGCTCTTTAAAATGTGTGTCAATAATATGCTTTGAAACAATGGACTAAACCTTTATTGAAAATGACATTCAACAAAGGGGCGTAATTGTTGGAAATGATGCAGAAATACACTTTATAACAATGGTCTTTATGAATGTGTGTCAATAATATACTTTGAAACAGTTGACTAAACTTTTATATAAAATGACTTTCAACAAAGGGACGCAATTGTCCCTTTGTTGCTATAACAATGGGATATGAATGTGAGTCAATATGAATATATGAATGTGAGTACAATATGTGTATATGAATGTGTGTCAATAATATACTTTGAAACAGTTGACTAAACCTTTATTTAAATTGATTTTTAACAAAGGAGCGTTAATTGTTGGGAATTATGAAGGAATGATCGGTATAACGATGCTCTTTAAATATTTGTGTCAATAATATACTCTGAAACAGTGGACTAAACCTTTATTGAAAATGACTTTCAACAAAGGGGCGTAATTGTTGGAAATAATGCAGAAATACACGTTATAACAACGGTCTTTATGAATGTGTGTCAATAATATACTTTGAAACAGTTGAATAAACCTTTATTTAAATTGATTTTAAAAAAAGGGACGTAATTGTTCGATAAAAGCAAAAATATACAATATAACAATGCTCTTTAAATATCTGTGTCAATAATATACTTTGAAACAGTGGACTAAACCTTTATTTAAAAATCCTTTCAACAAAGGGACGTAACTGTTGGAAATAATGCAGAAATACACGTTATAACAATGGTCTTCATGAATGTGTGTCAATAATATACTTTGAAACAATGGACTAAACCTTTATTTAAAATGACTTTCAACAAAGGGGCGTAATTGTTGGAAATAATGCAGAAATACACGTTATAACAATGGTCTTCATGAATGTGTGTCAATAATATACTTTGAAACTGTGGACTAGACCTTTATTTAAAATGACTTTCAACAAAGGGGCGTAATTGTTGGAAATAATGCAGAAATACACGTTATAACAATGGTCATTATGAATGTGTATCAATAATATACTTTGAAACAGTGGACTAAACCTGTATTTAAATTGACTTTAAACAAAGGGGCGTAATTGTTGGAAATAAGGCAAAAATACACGATATAACAATTCTCTTAAAAAATGTGTGTCAATAATGTATTTTGAAACAGTGGACTAAACCTTTATTTAAAATGACTTTCAACAAAAGGACGTAATTGTTGGAAATAATGCAGAAATACACGTTATAACAACGGTCTTTATGAATGTGTGTCAATAATATAATTTGAAACAGTTGACTAAACCTTTATTTCAATTGAATTTTAACAAAGGGACGTAATTGTTAGAAATAAGGCAAAAATACACGATATAACAATGATCTTTAAAAATGTGTGTCAATAATGTACTTTGAGACAGTGGACTAAACCTTTATTTCAAATGACTTTCAAAAAAGGGGCGTAATTGTTTTAACTAATGAAGAAATACACGTTATAACAATGGTCTTTAAGAATGTGTGTCAATAACATACTTTGAAACAGTTGACTAAACTTTTATTTAAAATGACTTTCTTCAAAGGGACGTAATTATTGGAAATAAGGCAAAAATATACGATATAACAATGCTCTTTAAAATGTGTGTCAATAATATGCTTTGAAACAATGGACTAAACCTTTATTGAAAATGACATTCAACAAAGGGGCATAATTGTTGGAAATGATGCAGAAATAAACTTTATAACAATGGTCTTTATGAATGTGTGTCAATAATATACTTTGAAACAGTTGACTAAACTTTTATATAAAATGACTTTGAACAAAGGGACGTAATTGTCCCTTTGTTGCTATAACAATGGGATATGAATGTGAGTCAATATGAATATATGAATGTGAATACAATATGTGTATATGAATGTGTGTCAATAATATACTTTGAAACAGTTGACTAAACCTTTAATTAAATTTATTTTTAACAAAGGAGCGTTAATTGTTGGGAATTATGAAGGAATGATCGGTATAACGATGCTCTTTAAATATTTGTGTCAATAATATACTCTGAAACAGTAGACTAAACCTTTATTGAAAATGACTTTCAACAAAGGGGCGTAATTGTTGGAAATAATGCAGAAATACACGTTATAACAACGGTCTTTATGAATGTGTGTCAATAATATACTTTGAAACAGTTGAATAAACCTTTATTTAAATTGATTTTAAAAAAAGGGACGTAATTGTTCGATAAAAGCAAAAATATACACTATAACAATGCTCTTTAAATATCTGTGTCAATAATATACTTTGAAACAGTGGACTAAACCTTTATTTAAAAATCCTTTCAACAAAGGGACGTAACTGTTGGAAATAATGCAGAAATACACGTTATAACAATGGTCTTCATGAATGTGTGTCAATAATATACTTTGAAACAATGGACTAAACCTTTATTTAAAATGACTTTCAACAAAGGGGCGTAATTGTTGAAAATAATGCAGAAAAACGTGCTATAACAATGGTCTTCATGAATGTGTGTCAATAAAATGCTTTGAAACAGTGGACTAAACCTTTATTGAAAATGACTTTCAACAAAGGGGCGTAATTGTTGGAAATAAATCAAATATACACGATATAACAATTCTCTTAAAAAATGTGTGTCAATAATGTACTTTGAAACAGTGGACTAAACCTTTATTGAAAATGACTTTATACAAAGGGGCGTAATTGTTGGAAATAATGCAGAAATAAACTTTATAACAATGGTCTTTATGAATGTGTGTCAATAATATACTTTGAAACAGTTGACTAAACTTTTATATAAAATGACTTTGAACAAAGGGACGTAATTGTCCCTTTGTTGCTATAACAATGGGATATGAATGTGAGTCAATATGAATATATGAATGTGAATACAATATGTGTATATGAATGTGTGTCAATAATATACTTTGAAACAGTTGACTAAACCTTTAATTAAATTTATTTTTAACAAAGGAGCGTTAATTGTTGGGAATTATGAAGGAATGATCGGTATAACGATGCTCTTTAAATATTACTGTCAATAATATACTCTGAAACAGTGGACTAAACCTTTATTGAAAATGACTTTCAACAAAGGGGCGTAATTGTTGGAAATAATGCAGAAATACACGTTATAACAACGGTCTTTATGAATGTGTGTCAATAATATACTTTGAAACAGTTGAATAAACCTTTATTTAAATTGATTTTAAAAAAAGGGACGTAATTGTTCGATATAAAGCAAAAATATACAATATAACAATGCTCTTTAAATATCTGTGTCAATAATATACTTTGAAACAGTGGACTAAACCTTTATTTAAAAATCCTTTTAACAAAGGGACGTAACTGTTGGAAATAAAGCAGAAATACACGTTATAACAATGGTCTTCATGAATGTGTGTCAATAATATACTTTGAAACAATGGACTAAACCTTTATTTAAAATGACTTTCAACAAAGGGGCGTAATTGTTGAAAATAATGCAGAAATACGCGTTATAACAATGGTCTTCATGAATGTGTGTCAATAATATACTTTGAAACAATGGACTAAACCTTTATTTAAAATGACTTTCAACAAAGGGTCGTAATTGTTGAAAATAATGCAGAAATACACGCTATAACAATGGTCTTCATGAATGTGTGTCAATAATATACTTTGAAACAATGGACTAAACCTTTATTTAAAATGACTTTCAACAAAGGGGCGTAATTGTTGGAAATAATGCAGAAATACACGTTATAACAATGTTCTTTAACAATGTGTGTCAATAATATGCTTTGAAACAGTGGACTAAACCTTTATTTAAAATGACTTTCAACAAAAGGACGTAATTGTTGGAAATAATGCAGAAATACACGTTATAACAACGGTCTTTATGAATGTGTGTCAATAATATAATTTGAAACAGTTGACTAAACCTTTATTTCAATTGATTTTTAACAAAGGGACGTAATTGTTAGAAATAAGGCAAAAATACACGATATAACAATGATCTTTAAAAATGTGTGTCAATAATGTACTTTGAGACAGTGGACTAAACCTTTATTTCAAATGACTTTCAAAAAAGGGGCGTAATTGTTTTAACTAATGCAGAAATACACGTTATAACAATGGTCTTTAAGAATGTGTGTCAATAATATACTTTGAAACAGTTGACTAAACTTTTATTTAAAATGACTTTCAACAAAGGGACGTAATTATTGGAAATAAGGCAAAAATATACGATATAACAATGCTCTTTAAATGTGTGTCAATAATATGCTTTGAAACAATGGACTAAACCTTTATTGAAAATGACATTCAACAAAGGGGCGTAATTGTTGGAAATGATGCAGAAATACACTTTATAACAATCGTCTTTATGAATGTGTGTCAATAATATACTTTGAAACAGTTGACTAAACTTTTATATAAAATGACTTTCAACAAAGGGACGTAATTGTCCCTTTGTTGCTATAACAATGGGATATGAATGTGAGTCAATATGAATATATGAATGTGAATACAATATGTGTATATGAATGTGTGTCAATAATATACTTTGAAACAGTTGACTAAACCTTTATTTAAATTGATTTTTAACAAAGGAGCGTTAATTGTTGGGAATTATGAAGGAATGATCGGTATAACGATGCTCTTTAAATATTTGTGTCAATAATATACTCTGAAACAGTAGACTAAACCTTTATTGAAAATGACTTTCAACAAAGGGGCGTAATTGTTGGAAATAATGCAGAAATACACGTTATAACAACGGTCTTTATGAATGTGTGTCAATAATATACTTTGAAACAGTTGAATAAACCTTTATTTAAATTGATTTTAAAAAAAGGGACGTAATTGTTCGATAAAAGCAAAAATATACAATATAACAATGCTCTTTAAATATCTGTGTCAATAATATACTTTGAAACAGTGGACTAAACCTTTATTTAAAAATCCTTTCAACAAAGGGACGTAACTGTTGGAAATAATGCAGAAATACACGTTATAACAATGGTCTTCATGAATGTGTGTCAATAATATACTTTGAAACAATGGACTAAACCTTTATTTAAAATGACTTTCAACAAAGGGGCGTAATTGTTGAAAATAATGCAGAAAAACGTGCTATAACAATGGTCTTCATGAATGTGTGTCAATAAAATGCTTTGAAACAGTGGACTAAACCTTTATTGAAAATGACTTTCAACAAAGGGGCGTAATTGTTGGAAATAAATCAGAATATACACGATATAACAATTCTCTTTAAAAATGTGTGTCAATAATGTACTTTGAAACAGTGGACTAAACCTTTATTAAATGACTTTAACAAAGGGGGGTAATTGTTTTAAATAATGAGAAAAAACTTATAACAATGGTCTTTTTGAATTGTTCAATAATAATTTTAAACGTTGACTAAACCTTTTTTTAAATGATTTTCAAAGGGGGTAATTTTGGAAAAAGGAAAAATAAGGGTAAAAAAATTTTTAAAAAAGTGTT
>JAWZYV010017927.1:0-29577 GCA_038373885.1 Cheiracanthium punctorium
CCCAGTGTTGACAATCAGCCCGAGTCAGTAGAACCGGTTAAAATATCAACACCTGTTCGACGCTCAGCAAGAACTCAGCGAGCCCCGAAACGTCTTGGACTCTAAGAATCATTTTTTTTCAGAAAAGAACTTATATATAATCCAGAACTCTTGAACTTTTCGTTTTTTTTTATTGTTTCAGGATTTAACAGTGTGTTTCTGTTTTTTTTAAGGGGAAAGAAAGTGTTGTGATTGTGATTAGTCACATGTAAATAATGTAGATGGCGCCAACCTTGCACCCATGCCACTTGTACTGAGAACACGGTTCTCGTCACTCTCTGATGTCGACTGCCGAGGTGTGATGTAGCATGCTGCTATCGATATAGGGAAGTATCCCTGTGAATAAAGTATTCAGTCCTCAGATATTAGATGTCATCCTTAGCCTGATGACTTCCGAAATCATATCACGTCTATTGCCAGTAGATTTAAAAATATCTATAACAGCTGCACATTCAGCATCAGTCAGTTTTCCCGGTCCATTTATCACCATGCATAAATGTCTATCTAATGTCTCTTGCTTCATTCTTTTTCATAACTCAGTGCAAATAAGATTCATCCTAGAAAACAATCTTTTAACAGAAGTTGTAGATGAAAGAATAATTGTTGACAAAGTTAGTAGTTTAAGAAGATTTGGGAAAATGCTCCAGTCGTGCATTTCTTTTTCCACCAAGTCCAAGATCTCAAGAGAAGTTGCCTTTTTTTCAATTTTTTTGCTTCATCCTTTATGTCTTTTTTCAGAAGAGATTGAGTTACAGCATTTTTATTCATGTTGAATGTAATTTTGGCAAGTGACATTTCCTTTTCAAAGCTATCTTTTTCCCTTTCAGCTGCTGTAGAATCTATAAAAGGTGGTGACATTTTTAAAGAACCCTGAAATTCATTGACTAGCTTTTGTCCATAGAAGGACAGCAAATTAGATAAATAAGTTTGCTCTTGATTTCCTGGCATCTTATCAAAAATGTTAAATATGTCAAATGCCATCAAAGTTTCATTATTTACTGCAAATGCAGCAGAGATCTCCACTTTAAAGTCAATTATGAATTTTTTTACAAAATCCTCCATAAAATTTTGTATGCTATCAGATAGACTTCTATTTTTATATTTCCGTTTCTTCAAACTCACTTCAGTACCCTCATAAGCAAATTTTGAAAGTTCTTCAGCTTTTCGGAAATTGCTCGAAAGCTCATTTACTTCTGTACAGATATTACAGACTTTGGTTTTAATGTTACCAAACAAAACTGAAGAACTTTGCAGCCAAAGGCTTAATTTGTTTGTGATTTTCAGGAAGTCAGATAAAAACAAGATGCACAACAAAAAACATCTGCATCCAATAGTGTTTACCTTAAACCTTTTAAGTTCTGGCTCTCTTTTACTGTTGAACATAACATATATAGTTTCTACAAATCGTTGGTAACGGCTTATTATTCTCGCACATACAAGTCCATGATAAAGCCATTTTGTAACTGAAACTTTCAGAGTTTTCCTCGTTCTCCTGTACTAGAATTCGTAATATTAGAATACAACTGTATGCAATTGCAAGCGACTACACAACAGATTTTTAACGTTTGCCATGATCAGTACCGCAGCAAATCAGTCTGAAGCCGCAGGCAAATAAGTCTAAGTTTTTGGAACTGCTTTTGAAAAGTTTTCTTCGTCCAAAATATTTTATTTTATCTATGTTTTACACGTACACAGAATAAATTTTGTTTCTTAAGTACTCAGTTATTGTAATATTAACGTAATGTGTGTACTTTTAAATTTAAAAACGATTTACATAAGAGTGACGTGCAAGAGCGAATGTTTCCTGGCAGAGTTCCAATTAATTTCACTTTGGAGACGGTCCCTTACTAGCTTCTTGAAATTGGCTGAGAAAATGGATGAAATGTATGATTTTCAAAGTTCCATAACTTGGTCAGTTTTTATCGTAATAAAATGAAACTTTTTGTGTTTACTTTGTTTTTGTGTACTGCATCTTTTCCTAAATATAAGTGATAGGACCTGGGGACCGTATAAAAATTTAATTTTTGTAATTTTTTTCTAAATGGGTTGCTTGGTTCGAAAAGCACGTAAAAACATTCTTTACCTTTTTTAAAACATTTTTCAAATTGGAAGTGCATATCTAAACCGAATGGTTCGGGAATTAGCTATTGGGTCACATTAAGGCTGGACACCCTGTATATATATATATATACCCTATTCTTATAAACATTATAATATTGAGCACTTTAATTTGAATAAATGAAAAAAAATCAAAATCAAACTGAAGTTTTGCTCTAACATTTTTAAAAATAAATCTTCCAGAAAAGTATAAAAAATGATACACAGTCTTTCTTCTCTAAAACTAGAAAAATAGAGAAGTTATGATGAAAACAAAATGTATAATAATAAGAAACAAATGTTTCCTTTTTCATTCATTTTAAACATAAAGCTACAGTTAATACTTACAGCACTCCTGACATAATCAATAACTGCTTGAGGATCAATTCTGTCGCCAGTCATATTTCCAACACTGAAGAACATTGACTGTCGATCTATGTACATCCAACGTTCAAATTCAGATAAGCGCTCTACACTTTGAGTCATCACCATCATATCTAAAATTAGTTCAAAATTAAAATTATAATAATTGTAAATTTTGAACAAGCAATAAAAAATGTCTAGTGAAAAAATAAAATGCATCGCATTTCAACAGTACACTATAATTAATGCAACAGCTCTTAGTGAACATCTTAGCAGAAAGTATAGAACTTTAATATGATTTCACAGAAAGTACTTCTTACTTTGACTAAAGCAGATTAAATATTTAAAACTAATAACATTTTATTTCATATAACATGCAGTAAATCTTTATAACAAATTGTTAGGAATAGAAATTCAAATCACACACATTAAATTTCAACTTAAAATGGACTCAAACAAATATTGGTACCATTCCATTAGGAAGGTCCTAAATAAAACTCTTCTAGATGTTGATGTAACTCATTCACACTGGGAACTTTATTTTATTATTTTATTTTTTTTACATATCATCAACCTACAATTAAAGACCATCATACACATTTAAGCTATCTGTGGTTCTGAAAAATCTTGTCAGTCGTTGCTAGAAGTTCCTGAAGCATACCAATATTAAAAAGTCTTCCTACCTACTAATAAGAATATTTTTGGAGAGAATATCATCATGCATTTAACTCTAAAGGACACTTTTAGAGAATAAGCTGCTGCACTTAGTACAAGTAAACAAACCATATATAAAAATGTGTTTCACTCATTTTCTATGAAGATATTTACTGCCTAGCATATATACTACTGCCAAGAAGACTGCTATCTTTAAATCAGACTTCACAAAATCAGCAAAACCTGATCCATACAAGAGGACAGCTACTGAGAATTTTTAATGCACATTTATTAATAATACACTGAAAATTTGAAATACATTACATCACAGCAACAAACGAGAACCAAACACCGCACTATGCATAAATAGATATGAAATTGTAAAAGAATATCAATCAGCACAATTTTAATAGAAATGCTTTACCTTACATTCGTTACATTATTTTTTTTTTGTTTGATGGTCATAAACGTGCCTCATGCCATGTCCTGTGTTAAACCAATGTTTGACTGCTGGTACAACATCAAATTCCCTTATACTGTTTTTTTCCATTTACAGTAATCTGCATTTTTGCATTTAAAAGATGCTGTTTAATTTTTGAACACAAGGAGTTTGTTAGGCTATTCATGAATGAAAATTCCTTTCAGCTATTGCACTACCTAAAGAGCAACCTTGTAGGAATAGGCAGGGGATAAACTTTGGTGTGGAATAAGTGACCGTTCTTGTGATATGGAAAACTGGCCATGATGGGAGGATGGGTGATTTTGGGAAGCCTCTTTCAAATCCAAGAACTTATATACCCACAGCATACCTGCCAACCTCCTTAGGCCGAAAACAGGAAGACTCGGGTTGAAAAAGCAGAAGATTTTGTAAAAAATCAGAAGATAATTTTTAAATATAAGAAGACCCCCAGTTTAGCACCACTTCTCATTATTTTTTATTAGTATTGCATAGAAATAAAAACAAAATTAAATAGTAATAGAAAAGAGCTTACCTGAAATTTTTATACAAAATGAAAACAGATGGAGTATGTTCACAAATATAAAAACAATTAAATAAATGGAAATTTGACTTTATTTTTAACTAAAGTACGTTGAAGAATAAACAGATTAAGATTTTTTTTTTTTTTTTAGCTGGTTCAAAGTAGCTTTTTTAGCTTTTACTAATAGTTCACCAGAAAAACTATTTTCTTAAAAGTATGTTAGCTTTAGTTTACAACACAAATAAATTTTCTAATGATGAATTACTGACAGAGGAACGAAATGAAGTTCTGTTTTTTTTTTTTTTCTAATTATCAATAAAAGATTTGTTTACAAACACTTTGACCTCCCTCATACAACAGCACTGTGCTGTTGAAATGATTACCTTAATAAATTACTTTGAAATGGATTTATTTATTTACTAATTTTTTAGCATAGTTTGCAGTACAATTTAATATATCAACTAAAAATTTAAAATAAAAACAGAAGGTTTTATCTTCTGGCAGAAGACCAGAAGATAGCTTGAAAAAACAGAAGTCTTCTGTAAAAACCAGAAGAGTTGGCAGGTATGCCACAGGGACTTTAGGGAATAAATAAAATATTATACTATAAGACTTGATTTTGCAAAACCTGTGACTAATCACTTATATGAAATCTTAGCAAAATACAGTTCCACAGGTGACTTTTCTCAACAATACAGTCAGTTTTTCAATTACTTTTAGTACAATATATTTCCAATTTAAATGAGAAATAAAGAATAATATAAAATTGTGGTTACGTAAATACTTTTCAAGGTTTCAGATTAAAACTCTTCCAGTCTATGAATCAACATGAGAATTTTGATCAAACAAACTATATTTCATAACTCACAGCTAATCCTTTCACAGTTGAACCCATTTCGGTAATGATCATAAGGAGCTCTTTCAATGATTTCCCCAAGGAAAGGATTGCGAATGACTTTTGGTAAACGATAACCTGGCAAACATCGACATTGGTAACCCCCTCGTCGAAAACCAAATCCATGAATTGGTTCACACTGTAAAAGAAGAATATATTAGATATGTGGTCTCAAAAAGTTTTTTAATTAAACTAGATAATTTTTTTAATTAAATAACTATTTTGAAATAAATTTAAATTCATTTAATAGCAGCATATTTTTAATAGGCAGTCTGAGAATTTTTTCTGAAAAATAAATATGCAATTTTAAACCTCAATTTCAAACCAAATTACTCATTAACTTGTATTTGCTTATACAGTAAAGAGAATGTTTTTATCATTTAGATATTTTAAGAAAAGCAAAAATGTACTTTAAAAGCATACAATAATGAAGATATTGATGATAATGCCATGGCAGATAAATGCCTATTCTTAAAAAGTTATCTTTTCATACAAACTTTTTAAGAGCCGTTGCAAAAGCAAATCGGGCAGGTCAATAGAAAAAAGTTCCCATCACCATCTCAGAATTTCATGATTTTCTTTTATTGTGTTGCCTTACCCAAGGAAAGAACAAATCTGAAATATTTTTGATTTACCTCTTTTAGTTTGGGAGTTATGGGGGGTCAAAGTACCCCAGAGGAGCAACATCCAATTAATTTAGGGCCATTTTTGCCACCTTATTGTCTCGACTGTGACTGGCTCAGAGGTGCTTCAGAGAATTTTTTCATTTTATCCTATAATATACCTTGTATATTAACATCTCAAATTGAAAATTCATTCGAAAATTGTCAGAGCCCCAAATTAGGGCCCCCCAAAATACCCCCAATTTCATAAAAAGTACAGTTTTAAGAATGCTTTAAATCTTGGCTCTGACGTGATTCAGAAAAATTTTTTGCACAGTGCAGTTATATATCTTCATATAAAGGGAATCCAATGTTAAAAATTTTTGAAGGCCCCAGGGCCCCGGTACGGGCCCCAAACATGGTCCTTAGCGCTAATTTACGCAATTTCGAAGCATTGGTACAGCTGAAGCCGACTTCCCACAGGAGAAACTATTGACATGGAGATGTAGTATCAACATAGTAGTTTGATATTATGAAAAAACATTTCTTGAAGGTACAACTGTTTCCAAGAAAAATCTCCAAAAGTACCTCCCTATTTGGGACATTCCACTGGCACGCATGGGGGCATTTCGGCGTTACTTTTAGAAGTTTAATCGACAGTGGCAATATTGAAAATTAACTTATTCTTCATATATCTCAAATATATCCTCCATATATCACAAATAGTTATTTTACAGGGGCACTCATAAGAATTACATTACGCTGAATGGGGATCTCTCAACTACTGAACCAATTCGAAGAACTTTTTCATTGATAGAAAGCTACGCTATTACTGAGTATTATAGGCTACCTTTCAGCATGAAACATAACTAGTTCTTTTACAGGGTCACTCTAAAGAATTCTAGTACATGATGCTATATGGACATCTCTGTAACTACTGAACCGATTCTAAAGATCTTTTCACTGAAAGCTACACTATTCCTGAGTAACATAGGCTAAAATTCATGCATGCAGCATAATTTACAGGAACACTCAAAATAATTCGTAAACATTGTCGTAACTGTCTCCATTCCCCACTCAAATTTATTCAAATTTTATTAAACTCCATTCAAATTTTTGAACAGTGCAGTTATATATCTTCATATAAAGTGAATCCAATGTTAAATATTTTTGAAAGCCCCCATCTTTGCGGCCTCTACCTTCCAGTCACTCTAAGAGGCATCTCAAATCAGGTAAAAAAAAGAAGAAAGTTTCAATCACCATCTCAGAATCTCATGATTTTTTTTTTTCTTGTGTTGCCTTACCCAAGGAAAGAACACATCTGAAATATTTTTGATTTAGCTCTTTTAGTTTTGGAGTTATGGGGGGTCAAAGTACCCCAGAGGAGTGACGAATTTAGGGCCATTTTACTCTCTCGACTGTGGTTTGCTCCGAGATATTTCAGATATATATATTTTTTTAATCTGATAATATACCCTGAATATTAACATGTATAACTGGAAATTCATTCAAAAATAGGCAGAGCACCCAAATAAGACCCCCCCCCCAAATATTCCCAATTTCATAAAAAATACAGTTTTAAAGAATGCTTTAAATCTTGGTTCTGACGTGATACAGAAAAAATAAAAATTCCCGTGCCCCTACATACGGGGCCCCAAACATGGTCCTTAGCGCTAATTTATGCAATTTCGAAGCATAGGTACAGCTGGCTCTGACTTCGCAAATGAGAACTACTGGCATGGAGTTGTAGTTTCAACATACTAGTCTCATATTATGAAAAGATATATATTTTTTTTAATACTGTGTTAAATTTTTCTTGAAAACGGTGATGCTTTCAAAAAATATACCGGGGGCCCCTGGGGAGCCTTCAAAAATTTTTAACATTCGATTCACTTTATATGAAGATATATAATTGCAATGTTTACGAATTATTTTGAGTGTTTCTGTAAATTATGCTACATGCATGAATTTTAGCCTATGTTACTCAGGAATAGTGTAGCTTTCAATGAAAAGATCTTTAGAATCACTGTTCAAAAATTTGAATGGAGTTGAATGAAATTTGAATAAATTTGAGTGGCAAATGGAGACAGTTACGACAATGTTTGCGAATCATTTTGAGTGTTCCTGTAAATTATGCTACATGCATGAATTTTAGGCTATGTTACTCGGGAATAGTGTAGCTTTCAGCTGAAAGATCTTTAGAATCGGTTCAGAAGTTACGGAGATATCCATATAGCATCATGTGCTAGAATTCTTTATAGTGTCCCTGTAAAAGAACTAGTTATGCTACATGCGGAAAGGAGCCTATATTACTCAGGAATAGTGTAGCTTTCTATCAGTGAAAAAAATTTTCGAATCGGTTCAGTAGTTGCAGAGATCCCTATTCAGCGTAATGTAATTCTTATGAGTGCCCCTGTAAAATGACTATTAGTGATATATGGAGGATACATTTGAGATATATGAAGAATAAGTTAATTTTCAATATTGCCACTGTCGATTAAACTTCTAAATGTAACGCCGAAATGTACCCATGCGTGCCAGTGCAATGTCCCAAATAGGGAGGTACTTTTTGGGATTTTTCTTGGAAACAGTTATACCTTCAAGAAATGTTTTTTCATAATATCAAACTACTAAGTTGATACTACATCTCCATATCAATAGTTCTCCTGTGGGAAGTCGGCTGCAGCTGTACCAATGTTTCAAAATTGCGTAAATTAGCTCTAAGGACCATGTTTGGGGCCCCGTACCGGGGGCCCTTGGGGCCTTCAAAAATTTTTCTGTATCACGTCAGAGCCAAGATTTAAAGCATTCTTAAAACTATACTTTTTATGAAATTGGGGTTATTTTGGGGGGCCCTAATTTGGGGCTCTGACAATTTTCGAATGAATTTTCAATTTGAGATGTTAATATACAAGGTATATTATAGGATAAAATGAAAAAATTCTCTGAAGCACCTCTGAGCCAGCCACAGTTGAGACAATAAAGAGGCAAAAATGGCCTTAAATTAATTCAACGTTGCTCCTCTGGGGTACTTTGACCCCCCATAACTCCCAAACTAAGAGGTAAATCAAAAATATTTCAGATTTGTTCTTTCCTTGGGTAAGGCAACACAATAAAAGAAAATCATGAAATTCTGAGATGGTGATGGGAACGCCCTGCCCGATTTGCCCCTGCAATGCTTCTTAAGAGAATAAGGCTATCCAGGGGTTGCGCTGGCTCTTTTTAACATTTTACCAATTCATTCTCCAAATTCGATTTTTCCAGACATCATTAAGAAAAGCAATTGTCAATATTTTTTCAAAACGTATTTTCTTTTGCCAAACTAATTTTATTTTCACAATTTGCGATGTTGGCAATCGACAGCGCGACTCCTGCTATCATTTTTAGGAAGCACTAAAGATTCAGCTATTAAATTTTTTATTGTGAAAGAATCGTTTTGCTCAAGACAATACTTGAGCAAAACGATTTAATTTTTTAATTTTTTTTTTAGAATATCTTGTTGGCATCAGATATTTTAAATAACAGGAAAGACAAGTGGATGAAACCAGCCCCATGGGGTGTTTGCAGCCCCTTAACATGCAACATGATATATTTGGTGGTATATGAGGTATGTCCCATGAAAATCTGACCTGCTCTCGTAATACTATACCATAACGTTTGAGCAACTTAAGTTGGATACGAATGAAACAAGTGTCTCTTCACAAACTTGTTGGTTACCATAGTTATGTGTAGGTCATGTTAGTGAATTACTTTTGTTTTGTTTTGATTTTTTCCTGGTGTGTGTTTGTGTGCTTTCGTCCAGTTTTGTTCTTGATGAAAATTATGGAAAGTTGTGGACATTGAATTTGCATAAAGTTTTGCTGCTTAACTTGTAAAAAAGTTGTGGCACTATCAAAATTATTCATGAGACTTTTTGGAACAGATTTATATGAAAAGTAGAGATAAAAGCGCAGTACACAAGTGGTTTAAAGATGGTTGTACACTTGTTAACAGTGGTCTGTGAACTGTTTTAAAAATAAGAAAAAAAAAACTTCTAAGCATATGAAAGCAAAATAAGCACTTTCTATAAACTAAACATTATTAAACATATAAAGACTTTTTATAAAACATTCAAAAACAAAAATCAAAGTATTTTAATTTGCATATGCATAATGTTAAGCAGGTTCATTAAATTGGTTGATTTAATATTTGAAATCATAATTAATAATCAAAGTCTAGAAGGTGATTTAAATTGGCAAACACAACAACTTGCTCTTTAAAAATAGCTTTTTTCCAATCTTAATTTAAAAAAAGAAAGTAAATTCAAAAAAGAATACATTCATACTTCTGTAGTCTTATTTTTACATCTTGCAGTACCAGCAAAACGATTTGGAGCAGGATTTCCTTCCCCTACAGGGCATTGATTAATATCAATCCTTTCAAAATCAGTTTCCATTACAGCAACAGCAACGTAACTAATAAAAATAAATAACATTAATATACGCAAACTTCAATCAATTAATTATTTAAAATAATTTAATAATAACTAATCAATTTAATTTAAATCTATTATATTCGACACAATTGCAATACTAAATGTGAAAAGAAAATTAATACAAAATTATTTCTTGTTATGGACCAACGTTAAAACTTTTCTTGATTCACTTATCAGGGACATAACATTAAGGGAAAGTTTTTTAATCAATTAAATATCATGTCAGTACTGTTAATAATGTTGTTGGATAAATACAGATTACTTTTTCTGCATTATTTTTCAAAGACCGTCTTAACCAGAGATGAATGTTTCTAGCATTGCATTGAAACATACAATACCACAGGGACACATAACATTCAAATGGTTAAATATCATAAAATGTACTAGATAAAGAATTAAGAATTATTTAAGACTAGGAAAAATAATAAGGGGGAAGGATGACAAGGGTACATAAAACTATCTATAATGAAGTGCAATAGAATCGTTCTCTTACTCCTTTGTATTATTATGAAGGAGTTGCAGCATTGTTACTAAAATATCACCGTTCCCCCTTTCAAATTAAATGATAATAATATGAAAAGTATTTTAGAATAAAGATGGCGACAGGTATTCTACTGAAGGTAAAGGGTATGATTTTTAAAAACAGAATAAAAGGATATGCATCTTTGCATTTAATTTGTTTGACACTTGAATTTTCCAATTAAATTTCCATCATTTACTTTATGATCTACATCATGTAAACAAGCTACAACTCTTTTAGACACAATAAAAAAAAAGTCTTATTTGTACAATACAGCTGATATCTTAACTCAAAAATTCATCAAGCAATTGTAGAACTAGAGCTCATAGTTCAGCTCATATATATACAGTGTGATTCAAAAAACTGTTTACAAAATGACATGGCAAATCAGGCATACAACAAAGTTAAAAAATCACATACACACATAAGATCACAAATGCCACTAGAGGGCACATGAAGTAAATAAATGGAGATTGTCTTCCTTCAAGTCGCGGATGCATTGGAAGCAGGCTGGTAACATGTACCACAAAATATGTGACATGCATTTGATTTATGGCGTGGCCAACTGAAGTGGACGAGAAGCTGTTCGATTGTTAGAGAGAAATATCTTGATCGAAAGGTGCCTTGCCACTCTGCATCCATGCTTGTATGAATTATGTATTTTAAAAGACAGCTCTCAAGAGGCTTCAGATAACATTTGCAACCCTATGTTCCTGTGTGATTTTTTTTTTATCTTTGTTCTATGCCTGATTTGCCATGTCATTGTGTAAATGTTTGTTTTTAATCACCCTGTATACTCTAGCTCATATGATCAAAACGCTACTCAAAGATTTTCCAAGCACAGAGTTACCATAAGAGACTCATACCCATTTTTTTTAATTCAAGACTCCTTCATTTTCCTAAAATCTTCTCCTGATTCAATTTCAAAATACCAGTTGAACTTTGTAGCAATCCATTACAAATTTGCATTATTTTTGATTAAAAGGTGACTGTGAGTCTCTGAGTTACCAAGTATTCTACTTATTATAATAAGTAGAATGCTTATTATAATAAGTATTCTACTTATTATATTCAGTAGAATATTTGGTAACTCAGTATTTAATTTCAATATCTATAAAAGACAATATCAGTTTCAACTCATAGCTTTAATTTAAATAAATGATCATATTAAAAATAATCTTTACACAATAAAATTCAACCTCTAAATTGTCTTCCATCTTCATCCTAGCATCTGTTACTAGATCTCTTTCTCCTATAAAACACTGCACCCATAATGAAGGGAAAGGAAAGGTTTCTCGAACTATGCTCTGTGGAGCACTAAGTGTTCCTCAAGAAAGTAGGAATAGCTCCTATAATAAGCTAAAGCAAACATATCTTGCTGCTTTAGCCTCAAATTCACACTAGAGGCCAGACTTCGTGCCGATTACACAGACGTGTAATCGATTACGATTAATTTTCACTTTTAGACCAGGATTACAATTACCGGAGAAAGTATAATTCCCGATTATGGTTAGATTACGATTATCATATAAAACCCAATTTCCAATTACGATTAGATTACGACTACGTAATCTATTAAAACTTTCGATTATGATTACACTTGAGTCCGATTACGATTATATTACGATTACAAAACTTTTCTTTTTACCCTTCTGGCATTGATATTATAATGGCTAAATTTTACAATTTTAATTCAAGAACAGAATAATGGGTCCATCTGTTCAGGGAGCTAAATTACAAGAATGCCATACAGCAAGAACTTCTATACTATTAGACGAACCTGGTTGATTTCCTAGGCCCACTTGTGAAAAGTTTTTTAATGCATACGAACCTCTATTTGAACATGGCATTTTCCGATTTTAACTTAAACATATGTCATTAGCAGTGTGCGTGTGGGGTGGGAGGGGGGGACAGGCTTGGTGGTTTAACACATCTTTGAAATGAACCCAGGTCTAACCTAATCAAGCAAAAATTAGTATACAAAAATTGATATTTGATCCCTTCTATGCTCGGCGTTGCTTCCTTGCCTATATCCTGGATTTCTGGTTTCGAAAGAGGTACTGGCAGACGCATGAAAAGTTAGCCGTGGTTCCTATTCAGCCGTGAAGGAGGAATAACCTCTGTCATTACGATCTTGCAACGATGTGCGCGAACATATTAAACCAAATTTTAAGATTTTTTAATGCATTGAGTAAAATGCTAAAAACAGGGCTCTCGACAAATGCATTGTTTTCTCTACAATAACCGTTAGCCTGAATCTGAATAGATGAGGCTGAACGTATATTGCAGTTATTATTTTACAGAAAACTTCACGCACAGTTTAACTTCTTTTTTTATACTTTCATAACACGTATATGGGCATTAAATATCTAAAACTGGGCCTGCCGAACAAACAAACTTTTAATTTCTAGAATACACACGCCGTTTTAAAAATTCAAAACTACATGCATACTATCTATTGAGGATAATTTAAGAATTACAGAAAGACTTAAGAATACTACTAATAAGAATTACTCAAGAATAGCAGAATGGAGATGTCTAAAGATATCTCTAAACATACATCTTAAAAGTGTGGTGGGTCATATATAGTGCATTGGTGCTGGTACGACGTAATAAACAAAACTGGACAGTGATATTGGCGGTGTGAATGGTAAAACCCAACGTAATGCCAATTACAATAAAAAAGGCACGAATTTACTGTAAAACTATTTTATAAATAATTAACCGTTCAAAGATGCTCACTTTCTAAGCAATTAGCTGTTATATATGCTAAAGAACAGACACACATTTTTGTCTCTGGTCAAGAATTCCTTTTACATATTGAATATTTAATACACACATACATACATACATACATACATTTGAAATTTAATGAAAATAGTACAGTACCAAAAGTTTTTTTAAACTTTTGAATGTGGTATAAAGGAGCTAACATTTTTATGAGAGATAGAAAATAGGTTAATATAGACGTAGAGATGTCAAAGATTTGCGGATGAGAGGGGGGGGGGGCGAGGGATGTGTGTATATAATATATTCAAGAGTGGAAATAGTGAAATTTTTATAGGTTTTGCAGGAGGAAAAGACTTTTGAATCGATGGTATTTTAAACAAAGTAGACTGCAAGCGGAACCCTGTCCTATGCCTATGTTGGTTAATGCGAATTCTCGGAGGAATTATCAAAGCTTATAATACACACAATAGAAAAGTTATATATAATTAGTCTCCAGTTTAATTCGAAATTGATAATAAATAAATGCCAACAATTCAAGTTCGAAAGACGTACTATGTTTTAATATAATATGTGTACAGTACAAATTAGATAGAAACAAAATATTTTAAATAATTTTCACACTCATCAGTGAAAAAAAACGAAGTATGAATACTTTGTGAATTATATTAAAAAAAAATGAACTGTTTTCTGTGACTAATCACTAACACTGGCATAAATGAAAATAAATTATTTATCCGTTAAACTTTTAGAACTAAGTCAAGGCAGCCAATCAAGTCGAAAATAAGACAAAATTGATTTTTAATACTTCATTATGTATTTTTACGCATTTTTATTCACCATAAAATTCTATTGAAGGAAAAAAAAATGTTAATTCTATTAAAGGGGGAAAAGGGGTTTTGTAGATGATTGTCTATGTTCCCTACTCTTTACCCATTTATCCAGAAATTTCTCGATCATTAAAAAATATTGATATTTCTAAAGGTCTTTATAAAATTATTACATTCTTATGCAATTACATTCTTATTAATAGCACAAAGATATACTAATTTTTAACAGAAATATATGCGTGCCTACCTGCTTATCCAAACAACAGAAGGAACCAAAGTTTATCTGTTGTCCACTAATCCAAACAACACATTCACAGTTCTTAAATGCACATCCTTTTCCATTTTTATTTTTATACTTTTCTAAAACTGAAAAAACATGCTGCACTTTTTCCTGCATTTATGTTCTTTTTCACGACTGCAAATCAAAATGAAGAAATGAAGGAAAGATCTGACACCACAAGAAATAGTTTTAGCTATTCCCTCCCGCGCAACCCTCACTTTCTTCTGGGAAGTCCATTCTTGTCTCTCACCAGTCCAGACTTGGATGAACAGAAGACGACAGACAACAACAATAACAAAAAAGAATGGTCATCTAAATATTTTCCGGGGGGAAAAAAAAATAATAATACAAGCGAGCTCCTGTCTTCCTCCAAACGTCGGAGCTCCAGGGGAACTTCCTGTCTTCAGGGCATGCCTGTGCCTCCCCGTGAAAATTTTCCCAGCAAGCAGAACAAAAACTAAAACTGGGCAACTGTAATCGTTTTGTAATCCTCTCGTAATCAAAGCGATTACGATTACAGTCTCTTCGATTACGACTATGGCAAATGAAATTTCTAGATTACGATTAGACTACGATTACGCGAAAAAATAAACTTCTAGATTATGACTAGATTACGATTACATGAAAAATTTATTTGCCAGATTACGATTATATTACGATTACACAAGAAAATGTAATCGATTACAGTCGATTACGATTACACAATTATGATTACACGAAGTCTGCTAGAGGCCCATCAAAATCCACAAAATTCTCCAAAAGACTAAATGTTTAAGAGACTCTGGTGTAGAGTGATTTATTTTGCAAGTAGATCAGATCAGTTGTGTATTGTCAACAAAGTAACTGAGAAAGTGATATTAACAAAGTTTGAAACTTCTTAAAATGCTTAATTTAGCTTTTTTTTTTGGGGGGGGGGGGCTGCCCTACAGCAAAAATCAAAACTTTATTTCTTAAGTGTGTTTTTGAATTTTGATGCCTATAATTTTGAGTAAGCTTGCCATACATGCTAAATGTTTGTTATGGAGGCAATATTGCAAAGTAAATCTATCTCTAGTGTGTTGGAATTCTTTCCAATAAGGTAATCTACCTGTTTCAATTCCCACAAACAATTTTCAATCAAAATTGCATCTTAGCTTAACAGACTACAAAATGATAAATTTTAAATAATTAAGCATTTTAAACTTTTCTTGCATAAAAAGAACTTACGTGGGAATTTCAATGTGCCTCCATTGAGTATGTCTAGGGAAAATATCAGGAATGGGTACAGTCGCACCAAATACCCATTTGTTTGATCTTTCACAATCAAAGTAAGGCTGAAACCATCTTACAGGTCCAATTTTATCAGAAGCAGCTGAAATAAAATGTTTAAAAAGTGAGGAATTTATTACTTAAAATGTTTTAGCTAGACTAATACAAACAACAAAAGGTATACTTAAAATGTTAAGCAAGGAATAGAACTTATTTCTATTTTTAAATATCTCACTTAATAAATAACAAATTAAACATACTTTGTTTTGTATAAGTCACCAGATCTGAATGTAAAAAAAATTAATATCTTATGCTTAAAATGAGTGTTAGGCAACAAATTCTATATTGTAAACACAGCTGTTATTATTACATTAAAAAATAACCTACTTACAACTAGTAATGAGATGGTCAAGTTTTGACATGATAGAACTGTGTTTTAATGAGTTTACAAGTCAACAAATTTTGAAAAATGGTAGAAAAAAGGACAAAACATAAAATAACTAAGATAAAAATTGGATTTTTTTTTTTTCAAGCAATAGCTATTTTTACTTTCATTTAATCAGTAAGCTGAATTAGATCCAGATCTGTGGAATTCCTTAGGTGCCTACAGTGACTGCACAGAGCTTTTTTGGTGACAGACAAAAAAGCTCTTTCATAAATAAATAATTTCCAAATTATAATTGTGAATAAATATCCAACTGATAATAATTGTTAGTAATAATTTACATTTTATGCTGCAATTACATAATATTCTTCAGATGTTTTTCAATGCAAAAAGTCTTCATTCACAAGCAACTATGCCAACAGGTAATAACTCAATGAACTTTTGACAAAGTTCTTTATTAGAATCTAAAAAATAAAAAATATATAAATAAAATCTAAGAAAACACTTTCCATTTTCCATTTATTTATTTATTTTTCAAAAATCTCCTAAAACAAAAAATGAATTAAGATACTTTTTATAACCAGTTTTAACTAGTATCTAAAAATTTTGGAACTTAGAATTCCTGGTATGCATGTTGATATACTTGACTACCATGATCTAAGCAATGGCGATAAAAAAAAGGGTTATTATGAATGTTTTCAATATATTAACTTTTATTACTACTATAACTGTTAACGAAGCTTACAATAAAAAAATTTTCTTAACATAGTCTTCCCTACTATATGCATATAAGAACATTCTTTAAATGCAAAGTTTCTTACCAGGAGGTCCATGCCATACGAAAGTCTCATTTGTTCCATTAGCATGAGTAATTTGAACAGAATATGTGGTTTTGGAATCCTGGCGTTTTGTCAAGTCTGGTAACCAAGCATAATACCATTCATTTATTTTGTAATGGGGATGGGTGTAATTTCTACTCATGGAGTTATTTGGAACAGCTCCCAAATCAATGGCTTCAATTGTATTCAACGTGGATATTCGTTCCAGGTGAAAGGGATCATTGAAGTCATCTGACCTAGCAACAGAATAAAGATTTTGAAAAATTATTATCCATAAATTTATTGCTTTTTTAATAAAATATACATTAGAAAATAGCAATTTAAAATAGAAGTATCATAAAACCTTCACAATACGAGGTTTTATAGTGCTTTTATTGTAAATTATTATACACTTGAAGAAAAGGAAAACATGAAGATTAAAAAAAAAAAAGAAGAAGAAGAAGAAGCTATAAAGAGCCAAAATAAAAAAGAAATGGCAAACTAAATTACTTCATTCACTTCAGAAAAAGTTAAAAGTGGAATTAGAGACAATGTTAAAAAAAAAAAAAAAAAGTTTTCTGAATGATGAGGTAATTTAGCTAGGTCGTTTCTTTCTTTATTTTGGTTCGCTGTTGCTTCTACTCTGTTTTTCTTTTTATAATCTTCATATTTTCCTTCATTCTTTAATCTACCTCTCCTCTTTTTTTTTTTTTTTTTTGTCTTTTTGCAGCAGTAAATGTCATTTTTACAGTATATTTAAGTAGTATCTAATTGAGAAACAAATGTATTTAAGAACCTAATATTAAAAATATCCTCATAAAGGAACAGAAAATGGACTCTTATATTCTTAGGACTGATATTACATTAATATTAGGCTTAATATATAAAAATTGTTCAAGAAAAATATTACAGTTAAAGGTTTCTGTATTGGTCTAATCTCCTCATTGGGTCATTCCATGTCAAATCAACACACTGATTCGGACTTGATGTCTCAGATTTTCATAATTTTTGGTATTCACTAATATATCATTGACTTATGAAAAAATACCAAATTTCAGTTATGTAGCACAATTATTTTTGAAGTTATTAATTTTTAAAGATTTAAATTTTTATGAAAAAAATTCATATTTTGACACATTTAGATGCCTATAGGCTGCCAACCAGTGATGGTATAAAGCTGAGAGTGGTCTCATTTTAAAGCTGTTGAATGGGGCTTTAATATGATATGCCACAAGATAGGGGTTACAATTTTAAAAAAATTGAAAATTTTAAAATTTAAATTTCTCAAAAAGTGGCAGTTTTAAAAATTCCAAAATATTATCAAATATAGTTCGTAATGTCTTAATGCATACAGCAAAATTCTATCATGGGATCTCAATAGGATCAGGAGATACTGTGCTTCAGAAATACACGTGTTGTGAAAAATACCAGAATTAGTATCGTTTCAGAAAATTTTGAATATTTCATTGAATGAAACAAGCAACACATTTCAATGAAACAAGCAAAACACAACATGTGTATTTCTGAAGCCCAGTATCTCCTGATCCCATGATAAAATTTTGCTGTATGTATCACGACATTAAAAACTATATTTGATAATATTTTAGAATTTTTTAAATTGCCACTTTTTGAAAAATTTAAATTTTAAAATTGCAACCTCTAACTTGTGGCATATCATATTAAAGCCCCATTCAACAGCTTTAGAATGAGACCACTCTCAGCTTTATACCATCACTGGTTGCCAGCCTATAGGCATCTAAAGGTGCCAAAATATGAATTTTTTTCATAAAAATTTAAATCTTTAAAAATTAATAACTTCAAAAATAATTGTGCTACATTACTGAAATTTGGTATTTTTTTCAAAGTCTGTGATATATTGCTGCATAACAAAAATCTTGAAAATATGAGACATCAATTCGGAAAATCTCCCCAAATTGTGTTGATTTGACATGGAATGACCCCATTATAAACTATTATAAACTAAAGTACAATGAGTATGAATTTCAATTAAAAAAAAAAAAATTCATACATTCCAGAAAACATTCTTTTAGAAAACAATAAGAACTTTCTTTACTTCTGCGAGACAAGAACACATATAAAAACTGTGTGTTACTAAATTTTTTAGCATAATTTTATAGGAAATGAACATATTTTTACTTCATAGGAAATAAAACTTATTATTTATAAGTTATTTCTGAAACCCCATCCCTTCTTCTGAAAAAAACTCTGATAAAACTTAAAAAATTCAGATAAAACCAGAAAACCCCCAATAAAACCCTGAAAAAAACCCAAAAATCCTGAAAAACCCCACGGGTTGGGTTTTGTCTGGGAAAAAAAAAAAAAAAAACGGGTTTTTAACAACCCTGTGAAATAGTTAACTATGTTTAACAAATTTTGTAAAAACTGAATGGTATAGATTTTTGATGGGAAATAACCTTGAATGACTACTTTTATTTTGTACAATGTCTGCTTTTTTTGCATGTGATTTTTAAAAAAATAAAAATATCTAATAAAGCTTACCGAAATGCCCGTGGTGCAAATAGTGGCATGGTCTTATTGAAAAATGCTTTATATGATGGAGTGAATGACATGTTGGGGGAAAAATATATTGCACTGCTATTGATGAACCTGTTGGCTGCTACATCAGATATGGATGACAAAAAGTAATACATAAAACCAGGTTCATTTTCATCTGCAGCTCTCTGAAGAATAAAACTAAAAATGATGCAAAAACAACACAATTAGGTAAACAGTAAATTAAAGTGCAGCAATGAGGATTGCATAATTTAAAATGTTTTTAAAAATAAATAAGTATAATCACAACATATCCCTTTTATTCCCACAATTTTTTGGGCAGGTGAGAAGAAACCTTAATATGGCAATGAGTCTATAACAGAACATGGTACAGCTGCAAAATTAAAAAAGGGAGATAAAGGGATCAAGATGGTTACGAATCTTTTAAGTCATAATAATAGTAGTTTCAATAGTAAAAGTAATAATTTATAATTAATAATGTTAAGTGAGAATAATAATTTTAATTGTGTCATTGACATAATTAAAACTTGTAGACTGGACATATTTGGTAAATCATATGCAAAACATGATGCCAAAAAATAGTCAAATTGGTAGCTATACTGTGTTTTGCAATAGACACAAGACAGCAAATTGAACTAGAAAAAATGAATACCAGCAATAAATTATTTTAATGATTATCAGCTACAATTAACTCATAATTCATGTATATCATGGAAGTTATTTGAAGTATATTTAAGCTGATAAATAGCCAATTTACAATTTAAATCAAAGACATAAAACCAGCTATTGTACCAAAAAAGAAACAGCTGCACTAATTATGGAGAAAGACTACCACACCACTAAATAGCTTACAAATTCAGCTTGAGATATAACTATTGCCTACACAGAGATGGCTCCTCTGACTGACTTTAATAAAGGTGGAACTGGCATTTATTTGCATGCCACACAAACAATAAACATAAATTGCAGACTTTTCTTTTGAAAAAATTACCCCTAATTATACCTATCAGCTGGTGCAAGGTGCTTTGGATATTTTTTACAACAGAGCAGTTGAAATTTCCAATGGCATAATATTATTCTCTGATTAAAAATCTGTGCTCCAGGTTATCCAGAGGGGCAATTCTCAACTTACCCAGCTCATTGTTGTATTTATGAAAAAAGTAATAGCTGTCTAAGAAGCCTGTACCTTACAGTAGATTTTACTGCACATCAATATTTTTGGCAATGAGCAAACAAATAAACTTGCCAAAGACACCCATAACAGTTCACTTTTCACCAGTCTAAACCTTACTGATGCTTATGCAATAGTCAGCAGTCTAAACCATGAAGACTTATCTCCCAACAAATTAAGAAAAGTTATATTTCCTATCCCTAACTAAATCGCAACTGAACTATTTCATTGACTACAGTCATATTAAGAACATAAAACTTAAAGGGAATGAAATATCCTCTGATGATCAGCGAAGTTAAAACAGCTGTTCTTACTATCCTGGGTATTCTTCTTTTCATATGTTCAGCCATACTGGCCAAACTCTTTAATATTGATTTAGCAATGCTCCCCCCCCCCCTTTGGACTTATTTGACTTTTCTGTGCTATTTAATTCTTCACTATTCAAATTTAATAAAGAAATATATTGACCGATCATTTAGTTTTTGTGGGGGGGGGGGGGGGGGGGAGGTGAATACATGTTCTGCATCTAAAATCCAAACCCTGGAGATATCGACTTTCACCAGTGAATGTCACATAGTTGCTTGTCACGTCACAGTTTACATAGTTGCTTGGTGCATGGTCTGAAATATTTGCTAAATATCCTTTTTCTCACTTACACTGGCAAATGTTGGCATTCACCATATACTAATGGTAAATGTTGAGCATGAAGATTTGCATTTTCTTCTCCGTATTTTAGGAGTGATAAAATGTTCCAAGGGAAATGTAATGTATTTGCCTCTTTTGCTGAGAGGAATGATCCAATCACAGGAGACCAGGGGTTCATAACTCTGTAACGGTGTTTTCACTGCAAGACTAACTGAGAAGAATTTAAATCTCTTGATATATTTAAAAGGTATCCGAGGACTGATTTTTTTTTTTTTTTTTTTTTTTTTTACATGTAGCTATGTGTATAGCATGAAAAGGAGAAAGGATGCTCAATATTACTTGCCTTCTTAATAATGACAGAATATGTACTTAGATAAATGTTCAGCATTAAGGTTTTAGTTTTATGTTTAGCCAATAAAGAACTTTGGCATACATACCATAATGGGCTTTTCTTCTATAACCATGGGGAACCATAGATTCATGGGGAAGTAACTTCCTCCAACAAAATAAAAATATTTTTTGCTATGTTCTTGCTTTTCACTTGAAATTGGCTTTTTTATTTCCTCCACCAGAGCATAGCCATGGATCAATCCGGGAATTTTTTCCAGGCTTTCATTTTTGTGAATTTTAATATCTATTTTTGTGATTTTCAACTTCTATTTTCGGAGTTTTCATACCAATTTTTGTAAAAGGCACTTTTTTCTTTAAATATTCTACAAAACAAAGTATAAATATAAAGTAAAATACTAATAAAGAGATGTTTTAATCGATTATTTTTGTGAATTGACTGTTTCAATCAATTGTAATTTTGTGAAGGGGCCATAAAATGGACCTACATTTCCTCTTCATCCATTCCTGATAACTGTGCTTTTCGACATATGCTAGTAGTAGTCCAAATGTGCTAGAATATAAGCAAACATTCAATCTTTCACCAACATATGTGATATGTCTTGACATTCACCAGTGAAAGTTGACATTCTCCAATTTTGGTCTTTCACAGTAAAATATACACATATAAATATATGAAATTTTAATTGTTGTACACTCAAGGGGAAAATATACTTTATAAATAAGACAAAAATAGCCAAAATAGAACTACACAATCAACAAAATAAGAAATGCGATATAAACCACATACAAAAATACATAATGCCAAGCTTCATCAGAGGGAGATTCACACAGATATAGGTTTTTAGCTTGGTGACAGAAGATTCAGATAAATCCTAGTGTATTCAAGTTTCAATTACTTTGATATGAATCAGGGTTTGCACAAGACCGTGGGATTGCATGATTCCCACAATGCCACTCTAAATCCAACTCAAAAGAATAACCCTTATGGGCTTTTCCCACATGCTGAGTTGTTCAATTTTGATGAAGCTGGTAAAATATGTAATGGGCTAAAGAATCAGTAAAGATATTGTTACAAATTTTCAGGGCAACCCACAGTTCTGGGGTTTAAAATAGTTCGAAATTCAAATTGTATGCTTCAAATAGTTAAATTTTGACTTTTGTTGAATCAAAATCGGTCAACTAGAACCGGAGATACGGACGTTTCGGTTTTCCCCATTCATTTGTATGCAGGGTGAAAATGTGCTTTAGCCCACCGCTTGGCGATTGTCAACAAACTGGCCAGCTGGCGGTTTTCTATGAAACGATTCTAGGATTGCAACCATGGAATTCGATAGACGTTGTGCTCTCTTCGGTTCGGGTCATAATCTATAGCTTCCGTTACTTTCGTTTTTCTCCTTCGGCAAAGCACGTGTGACGCAAAAGCCTGCGGGATTGAGCCATGGAAGAAAGTTTACTTTTAGGATTATTTTCCCAAGATGCATCGCAGATTCAAAAACGTAATCAAAATCGCAATTGCGTGAAACTAATATTTTAGAACAGGTGTGGGCAACCTTTGACAAGTTGCGGACCAAATTTTAAGATGCTAGCGAGGTGACGGGCCGTATAATTGAGATTTAAATGGATTTTGAATGTTTTTTATGTGTTTCATTCAGGGTTGTGATATGTTCACCGGTCCGGATCAAAAGCCGTTGCAGGCCACATCCGGCTCGGGGGTAGCCCATATGTGTTTACGAATATGAAACTATTTAAAGTAAAAACTAACAAAGTACTAGAAATAAATAGAGGGCCCCTCGAAAATACGCTAAGGTGGTCCTTTGCGTGAGTTGTACAACCTAGTAGTACAGCTATGTAAACTACGCAACCAGTGGACCGCTTTGAACTAATAAAAACCTCAGTGGATTCAGCAACCTAGTTGTACAGCTCTGTAAACTACGCACCCAGTGGACCGCTTTTAACTAAAAAAACCTCAGTGGATTCAGCAACCTAGTTGTACAGCTGTGTAAACTACGCAACCAGTGGACCGCTTTTAACTAAAAAAACCTCAGTGTATTCAGCAACCTAGTTGTACAGCTGTGTAAACTACGCAACCAGTGGACCGCTTTTAACTAAAAAAAACCTCAGTGGATTCAGCAACCTAGTTGTACAGCTGTGTAAACTACGCAACCAGTGGACCGCTTTTAACTAAAAAAACCTCAGTGGATTCAGCAACCTAGTTGTACAGCTGTGTAAACTACGCAACCAGTGGACCGCTTTTAACTAAAAAAAACCTCAGTGGATTCAGCAACCTAGTTGTACAGCTGTGTAAACTACGCAACCAGTGGACCGCTTTTAACTAAAAAAACCTCAGTGGATTCAGCAACCTAGTTGTACAGCTGTGTAAACTACGCAACCAGTGGACCGCTTTTAACTAAAAAAACCTCAGTGGATTCAGCAACCTAGTTGTACAGCTGTGTAAACTACGCAACCAGTGGACCGCTTTTAACTAAAAAAACCTCAGTGGATTCAGCAACCTAGTTGTACAGCTCTGTAAACTACGCACCCAGTGGACCGCTTTTAACTAAAAAAAACTCAGTGGATTCAGCAACCTAGTTGTACAGCTCTGTAAACTACGCACCCAGTGGACCGCTTTTAACTAAAAAAACCTCAGTGGATTCAGCAACCTAGTTGTACAGCTGTGTAAACTACGCAACCAGTGGACCGCTTTTAACTAAAAAAACCTCAGTGGATTCAGCAACCTAGTTGTACAGCTGTGTAAACTACGCAACCAGTGGACCGCTTTTAACTAAAAAAACCTCAGTGGATTCAGCAACCTAGTTGTACAGCTCTGTAAACTACGCAACCAGTGGACCGCTTTTAACTAAAAAAACCTCAGTGGATTCAGCAACCTAGTTGTACAGCTGTGTAAACTACGCAACCAGTGGACCGCTTTTAACTAAAAAAACCTCAGTGGATTCAGCAACCTAGTTGTACAGCTGTGTAAACTACGCAACCAGTGGACCGCTTTTAACTAAAAAAACCTCAGTGGATTCAGCAACCTAGTTGTACAGCTCTGTAAACTACGCAACCAGTGGACCGCTTTTAACTAAAAAAACCTCAGTGGATTCAGCAACCTAGTTGTACAGCTCTGTAAACTACGCAACCAGTGGACCGCTTTTAACTAAAAAAAACCTCAGTGGATTCAGCAACCTAGTTGTACAGCTCTGTAAACTACGCAACCAGTGGACCGCTTTTAACTAAAAAAACCTCAGTGGATTCAGCAACCTAGTTGTACAGCTGTGTAAACTACGCAACCAGTGGACCGCTTTTAACTAAAAAAACCTCAGTGGATTCAGCAACCTAGTTGTACAGCTGTGTAAACTACGCAACCAGTGGACCGCTTTTAACTAAAAAAATCTCAGTGGATTCAGCAACCTAGTTGTACAGCTCTGTAAACTACGCAACCAGTGGACCGCTTTTAACTAAAAAAACCTCAGTGGATTCAGCAACCTAGTTGTACAGCTCTGTAAACTACGCACCCAGTGGACCGCTTTTAACTAAAAAAACCTCAGTGGATTCAGCAACCTAGTTGTACAGCTGTGTAAACTACGCAACCAGTGGACCGCTTTTAACTAAAAAAACCTCAGTGGATTCAGCAACCTAGTTGTACAGCTGTGTAAACTACGCAACCAGTGGACCGCTTTTAACTAAAAAAACCTCAGTGGATTCAGCAACCTAGTTGTACAGCTGTGTAACCTAAGCAACCAGTGGACCGCTTTTAACTAAAAAAACCTCAGTGGATTCAGCAACCTAGTGGTACAGCTGTGTAAACTACGCAACCAGTGGACCGCTTTTAACAAAAAAAACCTCAGTGGATTCAGCAACCTAGTTGTACAGCTCTGTAAACTACGCACCCAGTGGACCGCTTTTAACTAAAAAAACCTCAGTGGATTCAGCAACCTAGTTGTACAGCTCTGTAAACTACGCAACCAGTGGACCGCTTTTAACTAAAAAAACCTCAGTGGATTCAGCAACCTAGTTGTACAGCTGTGTAAACTACGCAACCAGTGGACCGCTTTTAACTAAAAAAGCCTCAGTGGATTCAGCAACCTAGTTGTACAGCTCTGTAAACTACGCAACCAGTGGACCGCTTTTAACTAAAAAAACCTCAGTGGATTCAGCAACCTAGTTGTACAGCTGTGTAAACTACGCAACCAGTGGACCGCTTTTAACTAAAAAAACCTCAGTGGATTCAGCAACCTAGTTGTACAGCTCTGTAAACTACGCAACCAGTGGACCGCTTTTAACTAAAAAAACCTCAGTGGATTCAGCAACCTAGTTGTACAGCTGTGTAAACTACGCAACCAGTGGACCGCTTTTAACTAAAAAAACCTCAGTGGATTCAGCAACCTAGTTGTACAGCTGTGTAAACTACGCAACCAGTGGACCGCTTTTAACTAAAAAAACCTCAGTGGATTCAGCAACCTAGTTGTACAGCTATGTAAACTACGCAACCAGGGGACCGCTTTTAACTAAAAAAACCTCAGTGGATTCAGCAACCTAGTTGTACAGCTATGTAAACTACGCAACTAGGGGACCATTTTTAACTAAAAAAACAACAGTGAATTACCCTTTGCTAAATGCTAAGCTATATGAAAATCAAATATTTTCAAAGTAATACAACAATTTAAATCAAATACTAAGAATAAAACTAAAGGAAAAATTATTTCACTTACTCAACGTCCAAAAAACGAATATCAAATCCACAAGAGAACTTCACAAAGCAATGCCCGCTCTCGTAAAAAAAAAAAAAAATATCAAATGCAGAATAACAAACTTGTTCCACAAGCAAAATTTGGATTTGCAGACTATAATTGCCACAAATAAATCAGCAGACGAAAACAAATTAATTCTTAAAAAACCGTTTGTAATGTTTCCAAAAGTAAATCAGTTCTAAAAGTACTTTTAAAAATATGAAGTACTAAAAGTACTTTTAAAAAATATGAAAGCAAATTTCTCTAAAAATATTTTTAAAAACCTCTCTAACATATATTTTCTTGTTCAAATCTAGTTCCAGTAGCTAGATTCCAAAATAACAACAACGCATGCGCAAAAACACAAATTAACAGCTTAATGACGTCAAATAGAACAAGCACATTGATTACTTTTAGCTACATATGTCACGCAGTAGCTAGATTACAAAATAACAACAACGCATGCGCATTTCCACAGCTTTAAAATATCGAATTTACCATATTTAACGCTTTTATCGCCCACTCCAAAAAAATAGTCGCCAAGCGGTAGCGTAAAGCACATTTCAGCCCAGTTTCTAGAAATCTCGAGAAATATTGGTCCTAGGCCTCCTTTTGGGGACTTATTTTTGCCACCAAATTTGGCAATATTTTACCAAAAGTCACCAAGCTTGGCGACATTTTGGTCATTTGGCACGATTTTCCCAATGGGGCTGGTAAAGTTGGATTTTCTGCATTAAAATCGCATAATAGGCTAATGATTCAGCTGTATTTCTATGACAGAATCAAAACGTGATTGTTTGGGGACTAGTTAGAGAAGTCCCGAGTTTTCTGGAATGCATGCCGGAAACTATAAAAGGAAGCAGGCTCCTCTGATCCAGTCAAAGTGAACTGAGCTTCCGATGAGTATGGCGCTTTGCTCTGTGAACTGTGTGATAGAAGCGGTGTTTCTGCATGCATTTTTTGAAGCTTTGTTTTTAAGTGCTGTGAGTAAATTCTTCATTGTTGAGTCTTGAGGGAGTGTTAGTGTTATCCCTCATATTTCCACTGAATTTTACCTGTGGAAGTGTTTTATTTTGTGTGAGAATTACAGCATTTGTGAAAGCTTCGGTACTGAGTGGACAGTTATAAACGAGCTACTGGCCGTTAGAGCCTGTGAATTTTGTATAACTGATTGTTCGACTAAGTTCTAGAAGCATATAAAGTTTGTGTTCCATCCTGACAAGTGGCTTTTTACTAGAACTTTCTACACCAACTGGACTTTAGAATGACAAACTCAGGAAAAAGCAGAGTGTTCTGCAACAATATCATTAAATTGCATTGTTATCAAAATCATTTGTATATTATAGTTCTAATTTTGATATTTATAACTTTAGTTGCATAGTATTTTTGTAATAATAGTCATTTTGCTTGCAAAATGTGAAAAAATAAATAAATAAATTTATGAAAATAAATATTCTCAAGTCAATTTTTAAAAATCCCACTTAATTTTGAAGCTAGAGTGGGAGAATCTCACACAATTTTTCTAAATGTGAACCTGTGAATACAATAGAATTTATACATTTCAGCTAATTCAGAAACTTGCTGTACAGCTAATCTAAAATGGACCCAAATTTTGTCTGCATCCCTGACCTCGTATTATAAATCTCAGAATGCATATGCCTCCATGTTAAAGGTTTCAGAATAAGCCCTAATCATTTTGAGATCATTTCAAAACAGTTCCTGAACATTCTCGTGGAGCTCAAAAGTGTTCTTTTTGAGAATGGGGTACCCATTTTTAATTTTTCCTTGGCAGCCCTTTCATTCAAGTGTCAACACTAGTGTGTGCCTTTAAACACAGTTGCCATTTGCTTAACCTTTCTTTACCTGATGTTGATCCTAACTGCCCAGTGTTCATGAAATAATAAAGCTTACCTTATGTGCTAAAAATAAAAATACTACAAGAGCAAATTGCATAATGACAATAAGTGTTTCAGGGCAACTGTCACAATTATTTTAGCTTAGAAAGGTATGCATGCAGTAAAAATTTAAGGCGCCTGTGGGTAATAGCAGCCACTGAAATTAAATCACCACACAACTGTGATATATTGTCAAGACAGTGGTGGTAAAATCTAGTGATAACTTTTACATTCCTAAACAACTTTTAAATCCTCCTTACATTAATGCAAATGTCCTAAAGCATGTCCTGTGCTTTAGGACATTTGCAGTCCTAAAGCATAGCTGCAATCTTGGCATAGTCCTAATGTTACCCAACCAAACTCAGGGTCTGCTATAAACAGGGTTGGACCCAAAAGATTTTTTTCGAAAGAAAGCTATAGCAGTTGCGACATCTCAAAATATTAGTTATATTTAAAAATAACTTTCAACTACAATATTTTTAAAGTATTTATTTCTTTTGTTTAACATATGAAAGTTCTTGCACCATTGAAATTCTAAAAAAAATCATTTTTTTTTTTTTTGTCAATTGTTGCCATTATCAATCTGCATAAATTTGCAAAAACAAGATTATGTTTTGTGTAGAGGGTACACTACTTACAAAACCATTTGAAAAAACCTACAATTTTGCACACTTTTGGGTATTTTCAATTGATAAAACAAACAGAATGATTAATGCAATTTAAATTTAGTTTTTATTTTAACAAAAAACGCACTTTTCTTTCATGTTTTTCTTCAGAAAATGCTGAATTTTTACAAGTTTTCCCGGCTTTTTCCCTCCTAACCTATTTCTTGGTTTTGTCCATATATTTCTGAATGTGAAGAAGACATGCTCGGTTGATGCAGAACTCGGCAGACAAGTAAGCGATTGAACAAAAAAAAAAGAATAAAATCTATCAGGCAATTTTTTTAACTTCTGCGTGTTTCTTTACATTAAAATCCACCACTTTGAAGGGGGTATCTTTCTAAAGTTCAATAACATTTTTGTGAAATACATTTTCTGGTAACAGCTGGTTATCTTTTATCTTAAACCCCCCCCCAAAAAAAAACAAGTACCAAATAGTAAGCAGTGTTCTCCTTTTCTGATTGGGCACATCGCCTGACATGTTTAATTGACAGCCCAGCAGAAAAATCAGAGTATCATTCAATAGAATTACACATAGAAGCTTCATAATGCTGCCCAGCTGAATTTCTGGGGAGATTACTGGTATGGTAAGGCAAAATAAATTTTATGGTTTTTGATAGCTTTATGACAACTGAAAGCATAACTTCATGTTTAATACAGAAATCCTGGCATAGTT
>JAWZYV010017928.1:0-29570 GCA_038373885.1 Cheiracanthium punctorium
GAACAGAAGTGGTGTAATTGAGGGAGTATGACATTCCCCTACTTTTTCATTGGAGCTTATATAATTTTCACACTTTTGATTTCCGATGAGGAGCCTTATTTTGCACGTTCTTAGTAAAATATTTTTAACGAATTAAAATTTTACTTTGTGATTCTACATCGGAATGGAAATCAAAATGGTCCTTTTAGACCTCCTATTAAGCAATAAAACTATCCGCAACCTTTGAAGGTGGACAGTGGCGGATCCAGAAATTTTTTTCGGGAGGGGCTAAATTTAAAAAAAAGCTTATTTCACCCAATTAAAATATACTATAAATCAAAATTTTAGTCTAAACCAATGTATTAGGCTTTTGGGAGGGGCTAGGGGCTAAGTAATAAAATATGATCATTTTAGCTATTTAAAGTGTATAATAAAGCAGAATGTAACCCTTGAGCAATCTCTTTTGGGGAGGGGCTGAAGCCCCCTAGCCCCTCCCCTGGATCCGCTACTGAAGGTGGACAATTTATGATTTCGATCACTTCAACATACTGTATGCAACATACGTACAATCAAACATTAAAAAAAAAAAAAAAAATCTTCGTTTTTTTATAATGTAAAAAATGTGCATATCGTTGTTTCTTTACTTGTAATTTTTCTATAAGTGTAAACAGACATCTTGGACCTTCAAGTGCATGCGTGTAACATAAGTGAAAACCGAAGACAGCTAAAAATACATTGGCGTAAATTGGCATGTCATACTGGAGGCGGGGTGGGGGATGGGGGGAAATGTCCTCTATTGTGTAAAATACCATTTCCAAATAGGTGATATCTGACTTTTCTTGAATTTAAGGGGGGCAATTGCCCCCTCTTGCCCGTAGTAAGTTACGCCTAAGCAAAAATATCTTAAAACTTTTTTTGGAAATGCATAGGTTTTTCATTATGGAACGCAAAAAACCGTAAGTGTATATCACTTTTTATTTACTTGCAATTATTTTTGTAAGTGTAAAGAGGCATTTCATACCCCCGGTAGGATTTAACGAAAGAAAAAAAAAAGTCTTTCAAACTTTCCCGGCATACAAAGAAAAGGGACAATTTCATCACCGTGAGTGGTTCGAAAACAAGTGAACCTATTGATCATTAATTGAGGACGCACCCCATCATTTAAGCACCAGTTTTTCCCCCGATTTTTTCAGTGGTCAAAGATGGATGCTCCTTCAAACCTTGCAAACTGAGCATATCCGGAAACGCAGAAAAGCCCTTCTCGCTAAACTCACCTAATTACTTTTTTCATACCCCCCTTTGTCCGACTGTGTTCTACGAGCTATTCCACGAACCGAAGAAAGTTTGCCCTTCCAAGAAAGCGGATTTCACTCTTCGTACACTCCAGATTTTTTGTTTCTGTTCTGTCTCTCCTCTACTGCACGCAAAACCGCAAAACCACAAAACCCTTTTTTTTTTTTTTTTTTTTCCTCTGTAAAAATATACGAATCGTCTAAGGATACGGATCGTCTGAATACAGAAGTCAGGAACACATCTAAGGAAAGAAAGGCATCCGTATTCGGACAATGACCCGGAGAATTGCGTAGATGGATAATAATTACACAGCGAATGTTTTGAGAGAACTAGAGACGTTGGAAAAAATGGAATCTGACTAGGATTTCTGGGAAGAAATAAAGAATAATCTGCCTAGTGAAGAAGCTTCTTCTTTCTTAGTTTCCCATAGCAAGTTGAATTGTTTAACCCTTTAAGCCGCAGTGATCCCGCTCTGGGATCACCAAACTCTGACGTTTTGACTGTTGCCAGTCACGAAGAATGGATTTGATTTCTATAAAAATAGTTGCGGGTGACACAGCTCCACGAGAATCCTTCACTTTTTTGCACGTCATTTCCCGTCAAAAAATGGTCACGATTCTTTTTAACAGCACTGATATCTGCTGAAAAATGGAAGAATGCGAATAGCAGCTGGATAGATTGCCCAATGCTGAAAAAAGGGCAGCCGTTGCCATCGCTCGACTTAACTACCAGCAAGATGGCGGACCATCGAAACGTTCATCGCGTGCCACAGATCTAGAGACCTTTTTTTGACGCAGCTGGCTGTGCCGCACAGCCAGCTGGGCCGCATGCTTCTCAACTAAATGTATGTAGGCGAAGGTGGGGTGGAATGAAACAAAATTTACTTTTTTTTTTCCCCTGGTCATAAATTTGCATGTAGTCTTTTAACTTACTTTTTTCTCCATCTAAATGATTTTTTTTGAGTTTATAAATGGCATTTTCATATTTAAAAAATAGCAAAATTTAGATGTCTGCCAGTGTTTCATTGTACCCCATATACCGGGGTACAATGAAACACTTAATAACACTTTGCAAACTCTCAAATAATATGAATCAAAATTCAACTTTCAGCGTAGATGTTTTATGTACATTAACAATAAACATTAGTGAGATATAAATGTGAAATTTAAATGGAAAAACAAATTTAATATAAACTGTTATAGCTAAAGATGAAACCATAATATTTTTATTAGAGGTTAGCCTATAGTTTATATTAAATTTGCTTTCTTTACTGTACCACCTGAAGGAAAAGGAAGTGGTAGTTTTTATGCAATTTGAGTTTTTTTTTTTCAAAACTGTATATTTCCGAAGAACGCACAAAATTGGAACCTGGACGCAGTCGTTTGACGTGCGGAACTGTGCATTCCATTTGATTTAAGTTTATCCCCCCACACACACACAGAGTAAATTTCTTTACGTTTGCATGGGCAACGTAACTTTACGTTTGTGTTGCCTATACGCTTAAAACCAAAGAGCGAAAAAACGATACACTGCGGAGCGATCTGTTCCCACGGAAACCGACCGGTATTTCCGCGAAAGTGCTCTTTACGCAGTCCTTTTTCTGAGAATCCTCTCCTCGCTTCCTATCTTTTCCGAGAATTTCCCTCGTTTGGTTTAAGCGTGTAGGGCACCAAATACAGTCATCTCCGCATATAGTGAACTTTCGGCCACAGTGAAACCATTTCATTAGTCCCTATTCACACACGTTAGAAACGTTTGTCGCATTTTTCGGTTTTAGTGAACCATGACTTCGGTCATACCATGTTTACTCGCGTAATAGTCGCACATGTTTGCTAATTTTTCATGGTGAATGTCTAGGTGTGACTATTACGCGGGGAAAATCTGCTACATAATATTGTGACTCGAAAGCTGAAGAATGCGACTACTATGCGAGGGTGACTATTCCGCGAGTAAACACGGAAGTTCGGAACTTAAAAAAATCTTGACGGTAGAGGTGATATTGTTGTTTCTTTTGTGTTCGAACAGAGAGAAAAATATTATATCAAACACCTGTTCCAAAATACATTTGAATTGCTAGTGTCTAGGCTAACATAGTGATGCTAAACAAGGGAAAGCGTGACGGGAGGGGGTCATCATTTTTTTTACATCGCTGTAATGCATTCTAATTTTTAAAAACATTCACTAACAAAAGCACGATTCTTTAGAAAGTCAACCAAAAGTCGAAATTTCGCTCTTCACATTGGATGATATCATTTTCATTCCCGATGCAATACTCAATGTTTAACCCTTTAACGCGCAGTGTGTTCCCGCTCTGGAAACATCAAACTCTGACGTTTTGACTGTTGCCAGTCACGAAGAATAGATTGGATTTCTATAAAAATAGTTGCGGGTGACATAGCTCCACGAGAATCCTTTACTTTTTAGCACGCCCTTTCCTGTAAAAAAAATGGTCACGATTATTTTTAACAGCACTGGCATCTGCTGAAAAATGGAAGAATGCGAGAACAGCTGGATAGATCGCTCAATGCTGAAAAAAGGGCAGCCGTTGCCATCGCTCGACTTAACGACTAGCAAGATGGCGGATGATCGAAACGTTCAGCGGTTGCGTTCAAATGTTCAACGTTGTGCGGCAGAGCCAGCTGTGTGTAGAAAAAGGGTCTCTAGATCTGTGGCACGCGATGAACGTTTCGATCGTCCGCCATCTTGCTGGTCGTTAAGTCGAGCGATGGCAACGGCTGCCCTTTTTTCAGCATTGGGAAATGGTTGCGCCTCAAAGGGTTAAAGTGACAACATCTCTTGCCAAATGTCCATTATTTCCATAAATGGGATTAATAATGTTTGCATCACAATAAATATTTCTATGACTATAAATGCGATCAGTTATGTTTCATTTGCTCAATAAGCATCCAGTACAGAGAGTGTTCACACATTTTTGTAACGATTTTGCAAAGATATTTATAGAAGTAAATATAAGAATTTTATTTTCTAATGTGTTCAATCTGATAGCCCTTTCTTTGAACTACCATATTACATCTAGATGAAAGTCCTTTTCTTAAAACATCAAGGCTGATATTGTTCCACTCCTCCTTCACAATCTTCCAGAATCCACCCAATGTTTTGGGATGCCGCTTATAAAGAGTTTGTTTTAGAAGTCCAAATGCACAGTAATCCACAGGAGATCCGTCAGGGGACTTGGTTGGGATGCATTTTAAAGAGAATACCTTCCATTCCAGTTTCGTTTCACATTTTATCAAAAAATAGAGCAGTAGATTTAGAGGTATGTCTTGGAGCTTTATCCTGATGGAACTTAACACAGTGAAGATTGTTCGGATAAAGGGATTGAATTTCTTCTTTAAAAATAGGTGGTAAAACTAATAATCCGAATTATTTTTGACATTTTTTTCTACTTTCCTTATTGTAAGTTTTCCGTTATAAGAAAATCCAGTAATAACCATAAAACCTTTAGAAAAACTTTCCTTGTTTTCTCTAAACCAACTTGTTAAGTCTTTTTCTCCTCTTTTGCCGTAGTCAATCGATCTTTTTTTATTGCAGTCGGATAAATGTATCCAAGCTTCATCAATTGTATCTACATATTTCCATTTTCCACCCGCTAAATCATTTTCATACAACAGTCTTACGCCGAGAAACATGTTACGGCGTTAGGCGATGAACATCGTGTTTTTTGCTTTGATTAACTTTAAATTGGATTTTATAATTTTGTTCACAGTTCCTACAGAGGTATTTAAAGATTTTGCAATAGTTCTTTGGGTAGTTGGATTTTCCTTTAAAACATGAGATGCGACTTCAGATTTAATAATAGGTGCACGTACCTTTGTTGGGTATGCATTTTTTGTCTTTTCCCCAGTGAAATATAAACTTCGTTTATTTCCTTTCATACTAATTATGTCACTTATTTTACGTGTAGAAATATTAAAACCATGATTTTGATATATTTTTTTAATAACTGAATAAGAGTACTTCTCTTCGGATAGCGCAAAAATATATAGTCTTCGATCTATTGTTTATTTTTCAGCGATATTTTAAAGCAAAGAATATTCTTAATGCTGCAGAATATAAATAAGCCTTATTACAATTTGATAGCAATCACATTTTTATTTTCAAATTAATATTTAACTTCATGGAGAAAATCAAAATCGCTACAAAAATGTGTGAATACCCTCTGTATTTATTGCTATTGTTTTTCAGAATTCCTTTTAACTATCACTTTTATGATATAAAAAATGTTGATTATCAAAAGCATGTCCTACGACACTGACAGCACAGAAAGAGGCAGTAGCATGGCACCTTCTTGTATTTTCCCTCTTGAGAAATTCTCTTTCATACAAATCTCTAGAAAAGGTACAATTGATTACCGCAAGCCGAAAATCCTTGAAAGCCTACAACGTGACTCCATCTAAACACCTAGCATTAGACTAGGCAGAGCACCGAAATTATAACGAAACCACCTCTCTCTGTAATCAGCTGTGGCGAAGTTGCATGGAAGCTCGTTGCACAAAAGCGGATTGAAAAAAAAAAAAAAAACTCGAAAGAAACGAATCAAGATATGGGAACAGATATAATGACCCAAACTGGAAAATAATGTTAGGTTACACTAAGGACAAACCTAGCTGATAATGATCGGTTTGAAATCAGTATGGCCTGATGGCACTGGCTAACCGTCTTTAGATTCTTCTACCTCAGAAAATAATGGCTAGGTAAAAATTCAAAAGCAGGCCAAACTCAAAAGCTGACCAACTGGCAGAGGCATATGCTTCCGCAATCCATAGCCCCATAGGCGTAGAGTTATATGGGCCCGTGGGGCTTGAGCCCCCCCCCCTAATAAATTGTGAATAGGGGCTGAGCCCACCCAATAATTTATCACTCAATACAGAAACCTAATTTATACTAACATAAAAAAAAGTATTCACGCCATTTACAAATGTTTAAAAAAAACCTTTACTTGTACTTTTAAAAATTTTCTTCTTTTGATTTCAATCATGATTTAGTATTCATTGTGACGCCACGTAACACATAATGTTACTATAAGCTGCCCTCGCCAGGCTCTGGTTCATTAAAATCAGATTATGCAATGTAAAGTATGAAATGAAGAAAAGTTCAGATATGTCTAAAATGCACTATCTCATCGAAAATGTTATTTTTTTTCCTCCTTTGGAATTTGTACTTTGCTTCTATTTTTAACTTATAACATGGTAGGAAGATACTAACATGGATACTTACCTTACATTGGTGTAGAATTCTATGGACCCATAGAGATCGAGCGCTTCCAATAATTTACACTTATATATAGTAAGTCATAGCTGCCAACTACTACGGAATATAACTAACCACTTTTTGTAAACAGTATATTTTTAAATTATTTTTTTTCAAAATAGTAACCAGCTCGCGCGCGCATTACAAAAATTTTGTTATATTTTAAGCCCAAAAATCATGTAGAAAAAGTGGTTAATTATATTCCGTAGTAGTTGGCAACTATGAGTAAGTTATATGTACGTGAATCAGTGGCGTAGCCAGAAGTTTTTCATAGGGGGGAGGGTTACGACTTTTGCAACTCACATATATGTATACACGCCACTGACGTGAATATATGTGGTTGTGGGGCCCGGCCCCTCCAATAATTTTGAAAACTTTACGCTTATGCATAGCCCACGATCGCGAAGGCGTGTTCGGGCAGCGCAGACCTTGGCCCCCGCAGAGAGATGTTGCGCCGATGTTTAACTTTAATAAGCGTTGGAGGGAATATAGGTAAAAATTTAGTTTAAAGTTTTTAAACCCTCCCCGTTTCCAAAATAATAACAGCTTTACTGTTTCTGATTATTTTCGGATTGCGAAAGTTGAAATTACAAAATGAAAGCTGCGCTTTTAACGGCTTTATTCGCGAAATACTGTCCTTGTGGATGAATCCGAATTTATCAGTAAGATTACCATTTTCCATCGTACACATGGATTTAGCACGCATGTTTATAATCAATGTATGTTATAATCGATTAAAACGGGCCTTCATTGACATTTTACCCTACATTTTAATGTGTTTTATAAATCATTTTAACAAAAAAAACTGGCTTTCGTTAAAAATTGATATGAAAATTCACATAAATAAGTGTTGAGATTCACAAAATTAAGTATTGAAATTCATAAAAATAAGCAATTTTCGCTAAAAGGGACCCTAGAAAAAATTCCTGAATCGACCCCTGGAGACAGACACGGGTAAGGGCATTTTTTCATTTATTTTACTGCAATTGATATATAGATGAGAAAATTTTGCACCCCTTCCCTCGAAAAGAAATCCTGGCTACGCCGCTGGCCCCCTTTCCCCAAAATTTAACCCCTCTCTTTTTTGGTGAACTAAATTAACCCATTTATGCCTAGTGTCCCTTTTTTGGGACGGCATTTTCACTATTAGTCGAAAACGTTATTTATTTTTCCTAGCCTTTATTCATGAGTATTGAGCCTCAACTCTACAAAATATTTTAACATGACCAAATGGGATGTTAATATTTCGATTTTTATGCATAATGATTTTAAAAGAAATCATCCCTTGTTCAAGAAGTTGACATCAGAAATTTATCTATTATTTCTGTTATCAGTAAAAATCGAAGAAAGTCGCAAAAATATCCAGGCACAAATGGGTTAACTTATTGTTCTTGAATACTCTTACTTAGCTTAAAATTTTCTACTCATCTCCCCACGAAATAAAATCCTGGCTTCGCTACTGGCTAAATAGTGGAGTGCCGCTCGAACGATTATGTATATAAGCGCTTTGCGGTTAGGCTACTCCCCCTCCTTCAAAAACAAAGAATTCGAACGCGTATGGTTTCCAGTCTACTTGCGTTTATCGCTTCCTTGCATTCCGGTACAATACTATCACCTAAGCTATCAATATCCTTTTCAAAGCTCTGACCCCATGTCCCTCTCTCAGTCTCAATGCTAGAGTTAGTTGAGGTAACTGAATTTTCCTTCCTGCTAAGGCTGAAAAGTTAGACAATTTCTTCAAAAAAGTTATCGAGTCAAATATGCTGAAAAAAAATTAGTTATAATTGGACCAGTTTCTAGCAATCACAATAAAAATGGCCAAAAATTAGCCAAAATCAGGTTGGCTATTTTTAGGGATGGACGCGAGACGAAAAATAAGCGTCTCGCGTCTCGCAAAATAGCCTAAAAGCTTGTCTCGTCTCGCAAAAATCCCTATACCGTAATGGTAAAAATGCGTGTCTCGTCTCGCAAAAAAGCTGTAAATCTCTGTCTCGTCTCGCAAAAAGTCGTCTCGCGTCCATCCCTAGCTATTTTCTTTAAAAATTTTCTAACCAAGCGTGATCAAAAATAGCCAAATTGGCTAATATTAGCCAAATCTGGCAACCGTGGCTCAGCCAGCGAAAGCTTGAACTGCAAATTGTAAATTCGCAAAAAATTGCAACCTTCTGTAACAGCTGATACCCTTCTGTGACCCAGCAAAAAGAGGTCGGTGACCCGCAGAGATGCCGGGCCGGATTGGAAACTGGTTTCGCTGTATAGTAGCTCTGGAGACTGGCAAGCAGTGCGCTGAACCACGCCTACCTCAACTAAAGTCCGAGATAGCCGTGGCTGAACACGATTGGGTCTATATCCAATCCTCCGCAGACCTCCTTGAGATCTTGAAGGTCAAATAAAGAGCAAGAGGTCGTTTTACTCAGTCGCGCATTCAAAGCAAGTGGGGCTCCTCGAGTTCGGTTTCATTTTGACTTTTCAAAATCGGATGAATAAATTCCGTTTTGCATGCCTATTGCCCTCCTTGAAATTTTATATAGGAACTAGCTGAAGCACCCCACACCCGCTCTTCACACAATGGATGTGAATGGGTGAAACTATCTTGCCCTTTATGTAATTATATGTATCAGAGTCTTTTAAATTACAATTTAACTACTAGTGTAGTTTTAAACGTGTAGCGTAAAAATGATATTGATATCACTTGGGACTTAAAAATAATGAGCTTATAATAGGATCCCTGGAATGTTCAGTCTTGTAATTCCTAAATCTTGGTTCATGCAGAAAATAGAAAAAAACATTGCGGTTTGACATCTACGAGTCATAACTTGGCCAACGGGTGGCATCGAAGTGATAAAAGCGTTTAATTTTGCCGAATCCCTTTCCAGCAGAAAGGAATTCTTTGAAGATTTTGTCATCATCTGACTTAAAACAGAAGATAATACTACTTTCATGACGAAAAAAAAGAGTGATTTATCGAAGAATTGGTTATTCAAGTATTTGTAACTAGGAAATTATGTGAGGGAAAATTCATCCCCCACTTTATTTATCCCCAATTTTTAGTTGCTTTTTTCTACGGTGTATCTGATAAGAGATTTATAATATATATAGCTGTGCTTCTGTCTGTATTAAGATAAGCTCTAATATTCTGCCGAGTCTTTAAAAAACTAAAGTAAAATTAAAATCAGAAAATATTTAATTTCATTTTAAAAAAGAATTAATTGTGTGTGTGTGTGTGTGTGGGGGGTATATTTCGGGGGAACTTTCAGGTCTGTGTTCGGGAGCTTGGGGCATAACCCTTGTGGGGAACACTTTCCAAACATTGTGTTGAGGGCAGGGTGACCAGATTTTTTTTTTTTTTTTTTTTGAAAAATCACTGTCAAAATTTCCAAAAGTCACTGTTTGTCACCGTTGTTGGTGGTAATTTTTCAGTGACCCATTGGAAAACGGAAATGATCGCAAAATTGCCTCATATCGGTTTATTTCCACTTTTTTATATTAATATAATACAGCAATATTATATTAAAAAGCAATTTTACGTATAGTTATAAAACTACGTGTAATTCTAAAAAGTTATTTTATTCAAGCATTTCAGCAACCTTCCCAGAAAAAAAAAAAGAATTTGTATCTATTATTGAGGTATCGGAATGAATCAATTTGAGGAATCAGAATTTCACTGTGTGTTCGTGTGGCAAGTTCCTCGCGCAACACTCTGCTCGTGCCCATGGGGAAATGTACTTTGAAAGGTGTCGTAATTATACAGCACTTCAATCCTGACTACTGCATTTCGAATTTCTGGAAAGGAAGTATAAAGGCTTTTCGCTTTTTCTACTTTAACCCTTTAAGGCGCAGTGTTCCCGCTCTGGGAACACCAGACTCTGACGTTTTGACTGTTGCCAGTCACGAAGAATAGATTGGATTTCTGTAAAAATAATTGCGGGTGACAGCTCCACGAAAATTATACAGCATAATTATACAGCACTTCAATCCTGACTACTGCATTTCGAATTTCTGGAAAGGAAGTATAAAGGTTTTCGCTTTTTCTACTTTAACCCTTTAAGGCGCAGTGTTCCCGCTCTGGGAACACCAGACTCTGACGTTTTGACTGTTGCCAGTCACGAAGAATAGATTGGATTTCTGTAAAAATAGTTGCGGGTGACAGCTCCATGAAAATTATACAGCATAATTATACAGCACTTCAATCCTGACTACTGCATTTCGAATTTCTGGAAAGGAAGTATAAAAGCTTTTCGCTTTTTCCACTTTAACCCTTTAAGGCGCAGTGTTCCCGCTCTGGGAACTCCAGACTCTGACGTTTTGACTGTTGCCAGTCACGAAGAATAGATTGGATTTCTGTAAAAATAGTGGCGGGTGACAGCTCCACGAAAATCCTTTACTTTTTAGCACGTCCTTTCCCGTCAAAAAAATGGTCACGATTATTTTGAACAGCACTGACATCTGCTGAAAAATGGAAGAATGCGAGAACAGACGGATAGATGGCCCCATGCTGAAAAAAGGACAGCCGTTGCCATCGCTCGACTTAACGACCAGCAAGAGGGCGGACGATCGAAACGTTCATCGCGTGCCACAGATCGAGAGACCCTTTTTTGACGACAGCTGGCTGTGTGCCGCACAGCCAGCTGTGGCACGCGATGAACGTTTCGATCGTCCGCCCTCTTGCTGGTCGTTAAGTCGAACGATGGCAACGGCTGCCCTTTTTTCAGCATTGGGCAATCTATCCAGCTGTTCCAGAATTCTTCCATTTTTCAGCAGATGTCAGTGCTGTTAAAAAGAATCGTGACCATTTTTTGATGGGAAATGACTTGCTAAAAAGTAAAGGATTCTCGTGGAGCTCTGTCACCCGCAACTATTTTTATAGAAATCACCCTTTTTTTGACGCAGCTGGCTGTGCACGGCACAGCCAGCTGCGTCAAAAAAAGGGTCTCTAGATCTGTGGCACGCGATGAACGTTTCGATCGTCCGCCATCTTGCTGGTAGTTAAGTCGAGCGGAGGATTTGGGAAAAAAGGAACTGGAGGTTTAAAAAAGGAACCTTATGAGGATCGCTATGATCGTCAAATGATCGCTATGAAAGAACGCTACGATCTTTACTGACCCAATTTTCGATCCTAGCTCACCCGAATGAAAAAGTTAACCCTTTGAGGAGCAACCCTTTCCCAATGCTGAAAAAAGGGCAGCCGTTGCCATCGCTCGACTTAACGACCAGCAAGATGGAGGACGATCGAAACGTTTATCGCGTGCCACAGATCGACCACAGAGACCCTTTTTTGACGCACAGCCAGCTGCGTCAAAAAAGACTCTCTCGATCTGTGGCACGCGATGAACGTTTCGATCGTCCGCCATCTTGCTGGACGTTAAGTCGAGCGATGGCAACGGCTGCCCTTTTTTCAGCATTGGGAAAGGGTTGCGCCTCAAAGGCTTAACTTGGATCTGGAAAGGTTAGGTGACAAGAAACTGTACATTTTTTTTCTGGTCGTCCCCGTCTCCTTTTGTTCCCTACACTCTCTTTACTACAGGGCTATCCGCTTAAGAAGTAATACAACTTTTAAATACTTTTTAAACGAATCCAACTGTCAGTGACTCGAAAATAGTGAACATCTCCCACGAGAAAATGACAGAAATGACCAGGCGCAGTAGCAAAATTTCTTAACATCAAGATAAGATACTATAGGGTTTGAAGGGGGAGGTGGGGGTGTATTACAATAGCTAAGTAGGAATTTATGAAAATAGCTATTTTTATAATTTTTTTTATCCAGTTTCCCAGTAATGATAGAAATGCAAATTCTATTTCAAAAAATCAATTCACCTTTATCTGCTATTATTTTCAAGTCAATGTTGATAAAATTTTACTTTTAAATAAATTTCTTACTTGATGTTCCCAATTGGGGATATTGACCTTTAAAAGGTTAATATTGGGAACATAAATTTCATCCAATAGAAAAGCCCTCCATTTGATGCTCTGGTTAACGAGTCATTTTACCACATTTTGTGTCCGGGTTCGATTTCAGCTTGTTTGCCAGGGGAGGACAGCTCACGTCACTCAATGTGTCGTTTAGAACTACATACTTCCTTCCTGGAGTTTCCCGCCACTATTTGGAACCTCATCAGAAGTAGAGGACTTCTCAATATTGGCACCCGTCGAAAACTGCTAGCGACAGCCGATAGAACTTCTGGAACCACGGATTTAACCCTTTGAGGCGCAACCCTTTCCCAATGCTGAAAAAAGGGCAGCCGTTGCCATCGCTCGACTTAACTACCAGCAAGATGGCGGACGATCGAAACGTTCAACGCGTGCCGCAGATCTAGAGACCTTTTTTGACGCAGCTGGCTGTGCGCGAGCACAGCCAGCTGCGTTTTAAAAGTCGTCCGCCATCGTGCCGCCAGTCGTCCGCCATCGTGCGCCAGATCGTCCGCCATCTTGCTGGTAGTTAAGTCGAGCGATGGCAACGGCTGCCCTTTTTTCAGCATTGGGCAATCTCTCCGGCTGTTCTCGCTTTCTTCCCTTTTTTAGCAGATGTCAGTGCTGTTAAGCGTAATCGTGACAATTCTTTTACGGGAAATGACGTGTTAAAAAGTAAAGGATTCTCGTGGAGCTATGTCACCCGCAACTATTTTTATAGAAATCCAATCTATTCTTCGTGACTGGCAACAGTCAAAACGTCAGAGTTTGGTGTTCCCAGAGCGGGATCACTGCGCGTTAAAGGGTTAAAGTGCACGTACACAGCGTGTACAGGATGGCCTTTAGTGGTACATCGAAATCGAACCCGCAACCTTCCGGTTACGAGACCAGCGCCTTAACCACTGGGCTACCACGGCCCCTTTGGGCTTGTGTGAAAAAATTTCCTTCACCGATTTACAGCTTCCTCTGCAAAACTTCCACATTGTTCGGTAACTATGCATAGGATAAATTATTTTTAGACGTTAGTTTATAAGAAGTAATTAGTCATTTCTTTTTCCCTCATAGTTACAGTTGCTTTTAAAGTGTACAGGAAACGCCTCACTGGTTCTATGGCCAGAAATTCGTCAGCAAAAAAAGGCTTTTTTTTAACATCCTATTTTTGGAAACAGGATAACCGCTGAGTCACTGTTGTAAGAAAAGCCATTTCTTATGCTGGCTTCCTCCAATTTGGGGCAAACGTAATGTGAATGATTTATTGAGTTATTTCTGTGTCCACTCATAAAAAAAAAAAATGAAATAAAAATAAATAGATCTAGTAAGCCTCTAAACAATCTTGCTGATAAGTTGACAGGACGCTGAAATTTCCTGAGTTGGGCCAATGTTCATTTTATTAGTTTGGTGATTTATTTATGCTTGTATATTGAACAGTTTTTGAGAAAAATCTCTTATAATTTCTACCTAGGGCTGCTGCTCCCTTCCACATTTATCGGAAATAAATTTAAAGTAGACACCACATGACTTCCTTTCCTTGTGCTTAGAGCTCAATTATCACACGGGTAAGCGGAGACAATAGCCTGGGGCCTTCAAATATCTCTGCTATGTGTCCAAAATTAGTTATAAATGTAAAAAGTGAGATTGGCAAAAAGCGGGTTTAATTCATGGGAATTTAGTATACTTACCTCATCCTGGATTGCAGGAAATAGTAACAAAAATTTTCGCATTAGAATTTAATTTAGGCAAATGAGAGCAAGGTTGGTCAAAATAGGGTATGTCATAACTCTTTATTGCTATAACTCTTTATTGTCTTATAAGAGGTGTGGCCATCTCGTACTGCTGGCTTCACACTGAGCTCTCATACTATTAATGAGGCTATTCATCAACAATTGTGGCTGTAATGATCATTCTTCCAAAAGGACACTAAATCCTACAAATAAAATAAAAAAAAAACTTTCCAAAAGGACCCTACATCCTACAGTGCACATTCTTAGTACACACATTTTTACAGTAATAATTGTTTTACAGTAATTAATCAGTTTAATTAACCATTGTAAAATTACAATTGCCTGGTGGCTGTATTTAACAGGTTGTTAATGTTCGGATTGTAGCAAAAGTGTTTAAATAAATCTTTAATTCTTGGATTATAAAAAAAAAAAAAAACTTTTATTTTTAATTTTCTTAAGAATCTATTAATCTACGGATAGTAAAATATTATTTGTAAAATTCTAGGAGAAATTTTCTAAATTTGAAATAATTAATATCATCCTAATTACAGGAATTTATTTTTTGGAATTTCTGAGAATACTCTGATTGATAAAGAGGGAAAAGAAATCTTTTTTTTTGCTTTTGTAATTGTAAATTACATCTTGAATATAAACGATAATTTATATTTAACATAAAATTATTTTTAAAAATTCACTTATTTTGTACCTAATTTATATCATACAAACGAATATTAAAATTTAAAAATAATTTTGATATTTAAAAATAATTTTAATATTTATAAATTACTATTAAAAAATCTTTTACCTCATGAAACGTAATAGTTTTTATAGCAATAAGTTTCAGTTTTCATAACTAACAGTTATTAAACATCAGCAAAACTTTAACCCTAACAGATACAATTTTATATTGGTCAAATTTCAGTGTTATTTCCTTACGTGGAATCACATTTTGTGAACAACTGGTATATGGTTTGTTTCTTTTATGAAAATTATATTTACTTAACAGGAATTTTTGACTGTCAGAATAGGGGAAACTTGATCAGAAACTTTAATTTTGACATCACTGATTTTAGGAGAATTTACTTACTAGGACTTGAACATAAACTTTTGTCCTGGCAAACAGGATTTTAGCCGAAATTTGCAGTTCCCTCTGACTTTTCTGTTAAAATAAAATTTCCCGACTATCTTACAAAGTTACATAAATTAAGGTACAGAATTTTATGGTACCGATTAAAACTTAAAGAATATTAAATCTTAGTAAATAGAAAATTTAAATTTTTATATGACCTCCGTACAAAAAGATTATCAATTAGAAAAATGCACCCCATACGTTAATAAGGTGATTCACAAAACTTGAACAGTTTATCGTAAAAAGTGTCGGGGATTTGAAAATAAATATATGCTCAATTAAACTACTTTTTAATCAGTGGCGTAGCCAGGATTTTCTTTCGGGGAGGGAGGTCCAAATTTTCCCCTTCGAATATATAAATCAATTTAAAGAAATAGGGATGAAATCCCTTTCACCGTGTCTTTTTCTCTCATTTCCGGAGGGGAGGAAGGGTCTGACCCCCTCCCTCCCCCTTGGCTACCCCACTATTTTCACTGGCTCTCGAAGAGAAACAATCACGTCAAATGATCACATTTCATTGGTTGTACATAAATTACGGAAGAAAACAATGAACAAATATATACTTCCTTTATTGGTATTGTATAGCCACGTAGCAGATTTGTTTAAACGTTTCTCTGAGCTTTTTTATGATGAAAGGCTGAAACTTCGTCTATCATCGCGTTAATTTTACTAATTAAGCCACATTTTACTAATTGGGCACTTTTATGTGCGGAACCACATCAAAATTAAAATTTTGTATTTATTTAATCCCCTGAAAATTTTAATCGATACCATATAAAATTCTGTACCTGTCATACGTAACTTTGTGATATATTGTAGATGTTTATGATCAATATTAAAAGAATGAAAGTCAAGGTCAGTGATTTTGGGATACCTGTATGAATATACAGGGTGAATGTAAACTTTTGGGCAAAACTTTAAGGGGTGATAGGGCACGTAATAAGGAATCAGGATCACATAGCAATGTGGGGTCGGCAACGTCGTCTTCGTGTAGCTGTTAATAATCACTTTGGATAAAAGTGCCGAAACAACAGTGCACTTTCCGACCATTGTTCGTCAAAAACTAATGTATTTTCCCCCGAAAACAGAAGACTAAAATGGATAGTTAAAAAATTCTATTTTATTTCATGGATGAAATTTTCGGAGACGAGCCTATTGTTTATGAAACTTGGTTAAGAAATTAGACTAACACTTCAGTGCTTTTCCAAAAATGATTATCACCGGGTAAGTTAAATTGCGTTTTTCACCCCAGATTGCTATGTGATTACGATTCCTCATTGTGTGCCCTATCACTCCTTAAAGCTTTGCCCAAGAGTTTAGATTCACCCTGTATACATATATACTATGTATAAATTTCTGAACGATTAATTATACAACGGAATTTTAATGTGAGTATATTTTGTTCAATAAACGTTTTTATAGGGAAACCCAAGGGAATTATATTTAGTTGAATTTATTATTTGTAAAATTAAAAAAAAGCATTAAAAATGTGAACGATTAATATGTTGTCCACTGTAATATGTAACAGTGGGAAAATGTTGTCTAAACAAGAAATTTCCTTATCATTTCATGAACAAGATGCGTCAATTCTTCCTCCCAAAGCTAATTTAGTGTATTTACTTGCATTAGTTTAGTGTAGTTGGAAACTTCGGAATTTTTATTTTATAAAAGAACACTTTTTTTTTTTTTTTTTTTTTACAAGAAACAAAACAAATTCAATGGAAAGTCAGAACGCAATTTTTTTTTTCACAGGTAAAATTCGGATATGTTGTTTCCTGAGATACAACAGAGTACACCTGCGATGGCAGTTACTCACGATCTCTGCATATTAACGTCTGCATGTTCATGGGTGGAAAGGTAACTAATGGGCGTGTCGATGGATTTTTGATGAGATGGCCTGCTCGGAAAGATTTTTTTTTTTTTTTTTGCGTCTTAGGAGAACTGTCCGATTACTAATGTGTTCAGCTAGTCATGAAATATTTAGATGATTATCATTAAGCGATGCTGATGCTAAATTCTTGAAGGTTACTGGGAGAGATTTCCGGGATCTTAATAGGCGATATCCCCACGTAGTAAAACCTATTCCCCTCATAGCTTTTACAATTGAATCGGTGAGTGGAGAAACCACTTCAGTCACGAAAATGCGAAAAATCGTTTTCGTTGAAAATAAGCTTAGAAAGGCAAGATGCGTGTTCAGGGAAAGAACGATATTAGTCTGTTGAGTAGTTTCGTAGATACGGGGCGTCTTTTTCGAACGATGGGAGACCATGATCAAGGGTCGACACACGACAATGAATCAGTGGTCAAGAATGACCTATTTTAACACTATTATTGGCCACCTACCCTGGCCTAGGGGTGGTTTTCTAAAAAATAGTTATTCCAGCTTCAATGTTAGATTTTCATCTCCATAATTTTCTGCAAGCAAAGCACTTTTTTTTCTCCTAAATTCATGTTCTTGACTTTTGTATACCATAAATAGGGTTAGACAATAAATGGTGATTTGATTTGCTTTGATTTGATTTGAATGATTACCTTTTTACAAATTTTCAGCTGACTAAAAACCAGTTGAGTGCAGAAACAGCACAAGTCCGAATCCAATTTTATATTTTCCTGAGCCTAATGGGTGTCGAAAGTAGGTAATATTTGCATGACAGAAACATAAATGCATGTTATGACAGAGGAAAAAAAAAGTTTAAGTATTTGAAATTTTGGAATAGTTATGAAGTTTTCTCTCTCCTGAAAAATTTCCTTTTTGTGACTGAGGTGGTATTTGCACTCACCGATTCAATTATGGATACTTTATCTCCGAATTTTCTCCACCTTATAGCTTTTGATACGACGCTTTTTCTGAAATTTGAAAATTTTTACTGGCAATATTTTAAATATTCAGTTGAAATTTGAAAAACTGGCTTTGCAATCATTCATTGAACATTTAAAATTATTAACAGAATAAATATCGCAATTTTAGAGAAAATACATAGGATGCATGGTGTCAGTAGCTAGCTAGGCGGTGAAGAAAAACCCAGTCAAAATATCAATAATTTTGCGTGCTATGAGTGTAAAATTTTCAATATGAGATAACACTGGATTTTTTAGTTCTCTTCAATGAACAGATATCATCTTAAATGCAAGAATGCGACACTCCGTGGGACTGTATGATTGTATGTTGTGTTCTTACATTATATCAAGTTTTTTCAGAGTGCGACTCGACATTATTTTAACCTGGATTTCCCATTCCACCGCTTTCTCTGAACTGGGAGCAATAAAAAACAACCAGATAACAACCCAAAAAAACTAATTTTAGTGTGTTTAGTTTATCTATTTATTACAGAATTTTAAATACTACTTATTGAAGTTATAGGATATGTTCTTTCAAGAAAAAAAGCGATTTTTAAACAGTTTCTAAAATAAGTTAGACCTGAAAAAAAAAAAAAAATGAATGTCTGTTTTAAAATTCCACTAAGCAATTTGGCAAGTGCAATTTTGGCAACTAAGCAACTAAGCAAGTGGTCAAATTGCGAGTTATGAAACAAGTAGGAAAAAAAGGTGAACATACTCTGTTCAGCAATAGTTACTAAAATGGACAATAAGCTCATTTTGAAAGGCCATTTCTTGTCTCTTGCAGTCCTAAAACCTTTATTCTGTTCAGGATTCACAGAAAATTATTCTCGGGGCAAACCTAACCTGACAGTGGAGGGGAAGGCTAGAGGGACCATTTCACAACTCAACGCGTGTATCGCTCGGACACCCGTTTCTCCTTTCAAGTATTTGGCTGTCAACATCACAAAGCAACCAATCACAAGGCAAATCCGCAGTACTCTGAAAGTGAGCATATAGGATCTAATTCATTTTATATAATAAAGAGCACATTAATTAATTGTGGTTCTTTTTGAAGTCTAATTGCAGCATGTGCTGTTACTTTGCTCATTCATTTGCAAAATCCAGCCCTGATAAGGAGTAATGGCTGAATTTAAAATATAGAAACTACCCTAAATTTGTTCGAAAAAAAGAAAGCTGCTAATATCCAAAGATTTAACTGAAAAAATTTTGCACAGTATGGTAAGAATGTGATATTATACAGGTAATACTTATCAGGTTTTACTTATCTGTGTGCAGGGACGTAGCCAAGGGGGGGGTTAGGAGGGTCATAACCCCCCCCCCATGAGGAATTTTTTGCTATACCAAATGTATATTCTTCACTACATTATCACACACGCGTATACATATATATGAGTTGTAGTAGTCGTAACTACCACCATGAAAAATTTCTGGCTACGCCCCTGTCTGTGTGTAATTTCGCTTTTTTTCTATATTCTTCATTATTTTTACTGTAAATATATTTTCGAAAGTTTTGTTTAACTTAACATTTCAGTTTCAAGATGTCTTACTCTATTGTGGAGTTCAAAGATGGTTGCCAAACCGTGCCTACTGCTTCGCTGCATGAGGAAGAAAAAGGTGTGCCTATAGCCACCTGTAAAAAATCACCCACCTGTGTGCCTATAGCCACCTGTAAAAAGAAGTAGAGCAAATGGTGAAGAATTTAGCTTCACCAGAAAGAAAGTGGATATCGTACAAAGTCCGCAGGACTTTTGCGGAAAGAGGTATACTAAATATATTTATACAGGGTGGGCAAAATAAAAAAAGCTCGGAAAATATTTTCATGAAAGTAGCCTGGAATGAAAACATCTCATTGCAACTTATTGCATCCATCTTATTGCATACCATTTGGTTGCTTAATAATGTACACGTGTCATGTCTTAACGTGTATAAACATTTTCTAGACAACTTTCATGAAAATATTGTCTGGGCCACTTTTATTTTGCCCTCCCTGTATATGTGTTGGTAGCTAGATGCACTATGTATCTATGACTGTTTTACTGGCAACATTGCAAACATTAAGTATTAATCAATTAGTTATGACATTGTTACAGATCTTAAGTGAAATGACAGTAAGATCTGTGTGACCCAAAACTGAAAGTTTTAAAATAAATATCAATATTATAGAAAATTATCAAATAGCTTATCTATTCCATATTGTGCAGATATAAAGCTTACTTTCATATCTCTCTTTAATGCTGAAAATTGTTTATTTTTCGTATGTTAGAAACTTTTTAATCCATATGGTTTACAGCACAAAATGACTTATTTTTATTTTGGAAATGTGAAATATTAAGATTACTTTCACATCTCTCTGTAATGCTAAAAATTGTGTATTTTTTGTATGTCAGAAAAATTTTAATCCATTTGGTTTGCAGCACAAAATGCTTTATTTTAGAAATGTGAAAAATTTATAAAAATGTTGAATTTTTGGATTATTACTTCATTTTTTAATGTATGCAAAATTCAAACTGTTTTGTGACTGCATTAGAGATGCTTTAATAAATAACTAAATAAATAAATAGAGCTCAATGTTAGAAAAGAGTAGAATTTTATATATTTTTTTCTTTTTGTATATATCTTCATACAAGACTTTAGAAGTCATTTTTAACAATAAAAATTGGAAACCACGTAAACTTGAAAACTTTTTAAGCGAGAAAACTTCTTAAATGGGAGACTACTTTTTTCATAAACAAGTAAAGCAATTTCATTATATATATTCAGGAAATATCTCTTGGCATTATTGAAATATTATAAAAATAACAAAGTTTATAATTACTTACCTATTTAATTTTGCACACTTAAAAAAATATTTTATATTATATATATATATTTCATAATATTTAATATATTTTATAATATTTAAAAATATTTTATATGTATATATATATATATGTATATATGTATGTATATATATATATATATATGTATATATGTATGTATATATTAGTTTTACTTGTATACTTGTATATTTATACGTAAGACTGTATAACTACCTACTTCTTTAGTAACCATAGTATTAATGGTTTCGATTTTACAGAAAAAAAATCAAAAGTTTCGTTTGGTCACTTGAAATCTTTTTTGTTTATCTCTTCTCTTTGAGAGAATAAATGTAATTCAAATTTTTGGATGTTTTGAACTTTATCTCGAGTACCATCGACCATCGAATTATCCAAGTTGGACTGTATCTCAATTTTGGTATACCTTTTGTAACAGGCTGCAACATAACACATTAATTTTCTTTTCAGATAAGATTATTACTTACAAAATAAACAAAATTCTTCAACTCACGACAAGACTTGATGAAAGACTCAAAAAAACTAGAAGAGAAGCTTCTACCTCGCCAAAAATTTAGTGATGAAGTGGAGGAGAGTATTGTTAAAATGATGCCTCTAAGTGACTCTTCAAATATGAGTCAATTTGAAGAGTTTGTTAAAGAAAATATGGAAGCTGTGGTACGATTTGATTTTTAACAATGTATTACATACTTTTTTTATATGATTTCATTAGTGATGTTATTTTTTGATTTTTTAGATACACATGTTAAAATTAATTGGAGGGGCAGATGAAAAAGACTGCACCACCAAAATGCTCAATAAGCTTATAACATTAGATGTTGCTCAGACATACACATGGAATAGGCGAAATGGAAAGCAGGCTTTCAAAAGCATAATTCTGCCACAAGTTTTACTAAGTAAGTATGACAGTTTAAAATCACATATACTTGTCATTTCTCAAAGTTTAATTGAATGAAAAGCTTTTGTGTAATGCCAGTGGTGTTTAGATAGAAGACAGCAGTCATTGATATTGCATGAAAAATATTTATTAGTTTTTGTTACTTAATTAAGTTTAACAGTTTTTGGCTTTTATTCTGTGTGTTCGACTTCATGAGTGTGTTTGAATATGAGTAATTTTCCTCTTATAGTTTGAAATATTCAGAATTAAATATCCGGGCGTGGAAGAGGATAAAGTAAATCACTATATTCATATTCAAAGATACCTCAAATATGCAAAGCAAAGAAAGGAAAGGCAAGAGTATGTTTTATATTTTTTTCATTTGTTTATTATTTATTTATTTTTAATTAGGATGATAAAGTATTTTTATTTTTGTGTGACTTACACATGGAAATAATTATTTTGGTAGAGATTAATTAAGATATCAAGGAGAGTTGATGATTATGACATCTAAAGTTGTTACTAAATCTACCAACAGGCTCTGAGTAATATACCAAGAGTCACCACTTTTCAAAAATATTTATCAAATAGATTTGAACAAAACAATTTTTGTAAGTGAGTCATTTTTACAATTTGAATTTCATTTTCCTCGAAGTAAATTCTGCAAGTCAGAGTTTAGCTATAAATTATCTGGTGTTGTCCATTAAATTTAAGCTGTTTAAGATTGGCTTACAAACAAAAACAAAAGAATTACTTACTGAAAACATAACATGCCATATTTCTTTGTTTAAACCATAAACGCAGAAAATAAAGTCTGAATTCTAGATTTCACTCTTCATCTTACTATTTTGCTAGTTCATCTGATGATACCAGAGTACTATCTTGGACTTACTCATTTGTAATGAACAGAGCAGGCTACATTTTAAAACAATAAAATTAATCTGTCATACTTAAAAAAAAAAGCTATGTATTCTAAATCTGATAATCTGAAATCAGATTTTATTTATGCACTGGAATGTGTTTTTGATCATCATGTGTTTTTGATTTTAAAACCTTCTAGTCGTGTTGACAGACTTAATTCAAGACTGATCCAAAGCTTGGCCTGTCTGTAGCTTCAGTAATTTAGGTGCTAATTCAAAAAATAATGCCCATTAATAATTTCATAAAAAAGAAGCTTAGAATGAAGATTAGTATCAACATTTATAAAAAAAAAAAAAGTTCCATGCAAAATTAGAAATTGAAAAGTGCAACAAAAACTGGTTGTTACAAATTATGTCAGTAAAAAAAAAAAGTGGCGTGAACAAAATAGCAATCTAGTGCTAAAAATCCAAAGGTCCTCCTAAAAATCCAAAGGATATCTAGCACTAGATAATACAGTCTGTCAATTAAATAACCAAATGTCGGAACCGTATATGAACAATACAGTTGTTGGGACATTTTTTTTTTGGACTTTCCCCACAACCCCTTTCCCCAATTCTATTTTTTTTTAAATAGTTATGGGTGACATAAATCCACGAGAATCCTTTACTTTTTTTGAATTATGTTATTTCTCGTCAACAATGAACAACATAAAATAGTCAACATAAAATTATAACAAATGCAATGTAACTCTTTAAGGTATAACCCTTTCCTTTCCTCCTTTCCTCATCTCCCCCACCTCCTCACATCGACCCAAGCAATGCTGAAAAAAAAGGCAGCTGTTTTATCATTGCTCGACATAACTACCAGCTAGATGGCATATGATCAAAATGTTCATTGCATACCATGCCACTTATATATTTGTTAAATATATGTAGTGAATCGAACCCGATTCTATTTAAAAATAATAATAATAATAATAATATTTATGGATTATATAGCTCCACGAGAATCCTTTACTTTTTTTAACTGGAAAGGACATGCTAAAATATATTTGTTAAATATATGTAGTGAATCAAACCCAATTCTAATTTTTTTTAAAATATTTATGGGTGATATAACTCCACGAGAATCCTTTACTTTTTTTAAACTGGAAAGGATATGCTAAAAAAAAGTAAAGAATTCTCGTGGAACTATATCACCCGCAACTATTATTATTATTTATTTATTTATTTTATTTTATTTATCTATTTATTTATTTTTTAAATAGAAATCCAATCTATTCTTTGTGATTGGTAAGAATCAAAAAACGTCAGAGTTGGTTGATTCCAAAGCGGGATCACTGTACGTTAAGACTTTCTAAGGGGGGGTGGGGTGGGGTTGTGTGTGTGTGTGTGTGTCAATTTCATATAAAGATAATTGAGATATACTTCTTTCCTTACAATGGGTGGAATGCCTTCTGTGTTGGTTGGAAGACTTTCTAAGGAGGAGGGAAAAAAATGTCAATTTTATATATTTATGCTAAGTTTCGAAGGAAAAAAAACTGTTGTTGGGACATTTTTTTTTTGGACCCCTACCTCCCCGCAAATCAATTAAGATCTGTAACAATTACATTGCATTTGTTATAATTTTATGTTGACTATTTTATGTTGTTCATTGTTGACGAGAAATAACATAATTCAAAAAAAGTAAAGGATTCTCGTGGATTTATGTCACCCATAACTATTTAAAAAAAAATAGAATTGGGGAAAGGGGTTGTGGGGAAAGTCCAAAAAAAAAATGTCCCAACAACTGTATTGTTCATATACGGTTCCGACATTTGGTTATTTAATTGACAGACTGTACTTTTAGTTGTATGGTGTGTTTTTAATTATTTATTGATTTTGTATAATTTCATCTTAGAGCAAAAATTGCAAACATATTTTGCACATTGTTAAAACAATTGAATATATTGAAAAATTATTAAATATATTGAAAAATAATTTACAAAAACTATCTTTTTCATTATAGATTAATAATTTTGTATAAAATATGTAATTTAAACATTAAAATATTCAGTTTATTCATACAATACTAGTTGATATAAAAATATGTTAACCATCCCACATTTATCAATATTACTAATTTTAGAATATTTTTACGGAAAATATACCATTTAAATTTTTTTTTAAAAATAATATATCTCCTAATACAGGCATGGTTGAAGAGCATCCCCCTCCCCAAACATCTGTTTAATGTCTTTTTTTCTGTTCTACTTTAAGTCATATTTAGTTTTATTTTAAGTTAAAATAGTTTGAGATTTTTAAGTATAAAAAAAGTTACACTTTTAAGTATTCCTAATGAAGTTAGTGTTTTTCCTTGTAATTTTATACAGGTATGAAACAGAAATTTGGGTTAGACATTAAAATTCGTTAATTAAACGTAGTAAAATCTTGGTCATTGACCTTACGATGAAGTTAAGTTTTTTACTTCAGTTCTTGAAGCAGATCTTGCTTGGCAGAACGGCGGAATTGAATATATTTATTAAATAATGTAATAATTTTCTTCTCTTGCAGGAAATCAAACATGATGTAGGAAATTTGTAAATTTGCTATGTTTTGCTTTTGCATTTGCTTTGTTATGTAAATTTGTAGCACAATAAAATGTTTCTAAAAATTTTGAAGTGCATGACTTAATTAGTTTATTTGTATTAGTGCACCAAACACACATGATTTTTTCGAACTACACCGTTAATCAGGCCCTGGATCCAAGTCTGAGGTTTGCTAACAGTGCTCTCAGCTAGGCACATAAACGCACACTTAAGTCTTGTGAAATGACTGCTAGACAAAGGGAACTGTTTTATTTATTTATTTTTAATATACTAATTAAACAACTATCTGGAAAGACAATATAAACACAATTCATTTAAGCAACAATGCAAACACAATTCAAACACAATTCACTAAAGCAACAATGCAAACACAATTCATTTAAGAAAATGCAATTTCAGTAAATTTCCTTCCAGCTAAAATATATAACATAGACATTTTCTAGAATATAAATTAGTATTTATTTTTTGCACTTTTTTTTTTTTAGCATACCACTCGTCTCATAACATGTCATTTTAACTGAATACAATTGCAGCCGCTTCGGCTACAATGTCATCCAAATTTTAAAAAACATCTTTTTTTACACAGTTAAACACTATTTTCTGAAAGTACGTGTTTCAATTTTTGGGCTGTAAAAAAGTAGCATTTCCCAATTTTTGATTTGCAGAGCGGCACGAGTCCGCGAAAAAAATCTCTAATTTATGAGGAACAAAAAAAAAAAAAAAAAAAAAGGCAGCTGCAAATGTCACACCAACGAAAAGTTGTATAACATTTAATTTAATGAATAAAGTGCGTATTGCCGTTTAGCTTGTGATAAGGAAACACTATAGAATAGATATATAGTAGGTATGCTATAGAATAAAAGATTTAAAAAACAAAATGCATATATAAATACATTTTTTTTTTTTCGCAAACGAGGCACCAGGTAGTAAAATTGTTCAACTATTGCAAGCATATCAACCTTTTATCAGGAGGCTGTATCAAAACTTATCAACAGGGTATTTTCTTCGTTTTGCCGTTAATCCCTGTCTTTGAAAGAGAGCGAGGCGGGAAATCTGCACCTTGACTAACAGTTTTTAAAACATGTTAGACATTCAAAAAATTCAGATTTTTTTTTTTTTTTTTAACAAACTGTAAGACGAATTCGATCGAAAAAAAAACAAGCCTATATCATTTCACGGAAAAACTCGTATTAACAAAAATGGCATGATAACAGGGATCATCCTTTTTATAAAAATATTGTGACAAGTACAGTTACAATTTTTCTGTGAATGTTCATATTTCATGTGGATTTATTTTTACGTAAAACTCTCTTTTTTATACATCTGAGCCCCAGCAATAATACACGATAATGCCAAAAGCCTGGAAATTCCTGGATCGCCTGTAAAAATCCACTGTCTGAGCACATCTTTAGTATACACAGTACAACTTATGGAAAAAAATGTGCTTTTTTTCAACAAGTATTTGATGCAATTAATTTCTTTTAAATAATCCTCTAATATTACTTCTGAATTATGTTAAAATATTAATTATTTTGTTTTGAAATGGCAGCCTTAAAAAACAGCTATAAAATTGGGGAGGGGGGGGGGCTGATGAGAACAAAAGTCTGCACTTCTTTAAACAAACACAATTAAACGTACACTACATTCATGTTTTCCAATCGATAACATGGTGCCCCGTTTGCTACAAAAGTAATATATATATTTTTAAGCCAATACTAAATCAATTAAAATTATATTTACATCATACATATTTCTGAGACAAATGTGTTGTTTCAAAGAGTAAAATTTTTAACAGGGAATAAAAAAAAGTTTTCGAACATATTGAGAGTTAAAACACTCTTTTCGAAATACAATTACTTAGCCGTTTGAAGAGTTGGTTTTTCGAGACTGTTAACATTCTAGCTGGCAGCGGCGCAGACAGATGGAGAAGGGTGGGGGTACCTGGAACCCCGTCATGTGGAGAGGCCTCCTTTTTGCTCTTCTACATATGGCTTGGTTCAATAAATCATATGTTTATATAATCATATGTTCAACTGTAAGCTGTTACTTTTATTAAAAAAAAACACATGAAATACAAATTAAATATTTATGCATTGATCCACACATCTGAATAGGGTGTTCCTTATTTTAATGTCCTTTTTTCCCCTCAGTGTGTAGACCTTTGACGATTTATTCAACAGTATGGCTAAGGCTATAGAAAAGATTTATTAAATAATTTCAAGTAGGGATGCACCGAATACCATATTTTGCCGAATAACTAATACCAAATATTCGGTTAAAATTTTAACAGAATATTTGGCTAAAATTTATTAAACCGCTGTTAAACTTTGATTGCAATGATTAATTTAATTAGTTTGTTTTTAAACAATATTGAATATTTCATATGGTATAAAACTTCAATGGTATGGTATGGTATAAAATTAATGGCTTCATATGGTATAAAATTAAAATGCTGCAAAATTTAATATCCAAGTGTTTCCTTTATATAGTATTAATAACTTTTTTAAATATTGGTGAAATGATAATTTTTTTAACCTGCATATTTTATTTAAAAAATTAGCAGTTAATTGACATTAAATATTTATAAACTCTTAATGTTATAAAACAGTAACCAGGAAAAAACCTCATATTTAAATGAGTTAATAGTAAGTTTAATGTAATGTGTCATGAATTAAGAAAAACTGAAAAGCAACAAAATTTAAATTTAACATCAGAGTGTTTTCACTTACTTTAAAACTAATTTGATTGTGATATTAGTAAATAACAACTTGAATTAATTTAATACTATGCTACTATACCATATCTTAAATTCATGATTTTAAAAATATATATTTGTTTACCAATTGTCGAATACTTAACTTTGTTTACTATTCGGCTGCCGAATATTAAAGTATTCGGCCGAACCGAATATTCGGTTTGTCTGCCGAATAGGCAGTATACCGAATACCAATATTCGGTGCATCCCTAATTTCAAGACGACTCTATATTCATTGTTGAGTAACGGGAGCAAGGAGAGAGTCAAGGAGAGACTTTAGGCCAATGTGGAACTCGAACAGCGAAATTTTAATTTTCATTAACAAAATGATGAAATTTAAAACTTTCAGTGAGAAATTCTAAATTTTTTATTTTTTTGGACCTCTGCTGTTTTTCATTACTATTAATTTTAAATTATTTAAATAATAACTTTAATAATGAATAAAGGATTGATGCAATGAATAAGATATAAAAAAAAAAGTTCTGGGTGGCAAAGAGGGCCTGCAGATTTCATAAACGATGCTACGACTTGACTCTCTGCGCCTGGAGCATTTATAAAAACGTTTGAATTGGCTTTAAGACAAACAATAAATTTCTATTATTGGACTACATTTTAATTAGAGAAATCATAACTAAAATATACTAGTATTTTTTAAGAGAAGGAAAAAAAAAACATTTACAGGATGCATAAAAATTCAACCCCCCCCCTCTCCTTATCTGTTACACAGTCACAGCAAGTATAAAATCTCATCTTTACATTCATAAAAGCTAAACCATCTGAATTACAAGTGCACAGTATAAATAAATAAAAAGAAGTCATAACTAAAATATACTAGTATTTTTTTAAGAGAAGGGAAAGAAAAACATTTACAGGATGCATAAAAATTCACCCCCCCCCTTCTCCTTATTTGTTACACAGTCACAGCAAGTATAAAATCTCATCTTTACATTCATAAAAGCTAAACCATCTGAATTACAAGTGCAAACTATAAATAAATAAAAAGAAGTCATAACTAAAATATACTAGTATTTTTTAAGAGAAGGAAAAAAAAACATTTACGGGATGCATAAAAATTCACCCCCCCCCTCTCCTTATCTGTTACACAGTCACAGCAAGTATAAAATCTCATCTTTACATTCATAAAAGCTAAACCATCTGAATTACAAGTGCACACTATAAATAAATAAAAAGAAGTTATAACTAAAATAAACTAGTATTTTTTTAAGAGAAGGAAAAAAAAAACATTTACAGGATGCATAAAAATTCACCCCCCCCCTCTCCTTATTTGTTACACAGTCACAGCAAGTATAAAATCTCATCTTTACATCCATAAAAACTAAACCATCTGAATTACACGTGCACACTATAAATAAATAAAAATACAAGCAATTAAATTTCAAGTTAGTGGCAGTATGCGAATTTGAAATTATTTTGCTATTAATTTAAATTACTCTACAGTCAATAAATATTAGAAAAGACTCGTATTGAATACAATTAAAATACTTACATTTATTT
>JAWZYV010017929.1:0-28582 GCA_038373885.1 Cheiracanthium punctorium
GATTAATAATATATAAAGGTTGGTTGGTTGATTGATTATGGCAACACTGTATGAGGGTGATCTGCCTAGCAGGAGGATGCCTTGGGCGGAGGACTTTTTAAGATGGTTCCAGTGCATATTCACGTTACATTTGAAGAAAACCACCCAAAACTCCAGACCGCTAGATTGAGGGTCACCCGGCAAGCCTCAAACCCGGGTCCTACACACTGACTATCTCCCAGTGCTCAGTGCCCACTCCACTGGTGGGCAGTATATGAAGGAAACAATTAGATATTAAATTTTGCAGTATTTTATTGGCTGAAGTTTTACACCATATGATATGAAATATTAAATATGTTTAAAAACAAACTAGATAAATATGAACAAAATTAGGCATTTACTATTTTAATTTGCTTTTGGAATGATTTATTATATTTTTATTTGTTTTAAAGTAATAATTATACTTAATGTAGATAAATTTAGAATGTTAAATGGAAATGCAGCAAGCAAAATAAAGCAGATGTTGCAAGAGCAAGAGGCAGAAAAGAGAGACCCTTCTGAAAAATATCTAACTGGAAATTAAATCATAAACACTGTGATGTAAACTGTTCCAATTGCTTAATATTCTTTCTTGAGTAATACGTTTATTTTCTTTGTATAGTGCCATTTTGAGGAATCCCAGTTTAAGCATCGTGCAGATGGATGGAAACGCTTAAAACCAGATGCAATACCTACTCTCTTTGATATTCCAAAGAAACCTTCTTCAATAACTCCAAGACATCAAAGAGGAATAGGTTGTCCAAGAGCAGAGTCCAGTTTACAAGCAAAGAAAGTTGACAATGTACTAATATTCCTAATAGTAAACATAAAGCAAATATATGCCAGTAGTACAGTGAATTCCCGATTATTTGTGGAATTGAATGGTGCGGATATCGTACAGGTATCGATCCAGGAATTTTTTCCAAAGTCCCATTATTATGAAAACAGTTTATTTTTGTGAATTTTAACTAGTATTTTGGGGAATTTTCATGCATATTTTTGTGAAAATTACTTTTTTTGTTAAAATAATTTACAAAACTAATCAAAATATAAGGCAAAATTTAAATAAAAGGGCCATTTTCATCGACTGTATTTTTGTGAAGGGGCCTTTTTAATCGATTGTAATTTTGTGAAAGTGCGATTTTAATCAATTGTAATGTTGTGAAGGGGCCGCAAAGTGGACCTCAATTTTCGTCTGAATCAATCCCTGTGATAAGCTGATTTTGCAGATAATCTACAAAATAATTAAAACAGGAATAAATCAACCCAAATTAAACAATTTACATATGATGGGTAACATAAACACACATTTTTAACATATTGATGTATACTTGTATGTACTATATATGTAATAATAATAATTCTTACAGCTTTAAAAAATTTCTTTGACAGAACAAAGAAAAACTGTTTAGAAAACAATTCAGTTTCTAATTTTTAACATCAATTATTTATTTGAGTATTTTGTAACTAAATCTATTAAAATATTTGAAAATTTTATTCAGTTGTAATCATTAAATTATATTAATCTGTTACAAGTTACAATCTAAATAAAACTAATAAATATTTATTTCTTTAGGAAACTATACAATCACATAGACTCAAAGAGTTAGAAGATCAAAATAAGAAGCTTCAAGCAGTAATTTCTTTTTTGAGCTGTTACAAATATGAAAAAATAAGCTAAAAATAATGAAATACTGTCGATATGAGATGAATGCATTTAAGAATGAATTTTTAAACCTAAAATTTTGTGTCAAATCCTAGTTGAGGACAATTTCTTGAATAAATAAAAACACCCAAAATAAATGTTAAAATACACATGCAATAAAGATAAAACAAAACATACATTTGATGACAACTTTAGGTCATTTTCTGCTTTTTATTTACTGATGCTGATGCATAAGACAATTCATGTGCTCTTTCATTAACTATATGTTTCTTTTAACTCTTGCATCTAACTATGATATAATAATTTATTATTTTTTCTTTTAAGTTACAGTATTCAGGTAAAATAATATTCTGGCAGTTAAACTTTATTGTCTCAATAAAATCTTTGTTTATTGGTACTTGATCTTTAAGCAAATTCTTCTTATATGTCTGAAATGTTTTTTCAGTCTCACAGCATATTCGATATAGACCAGAACTTGGTCTCATCAATCCTCCCATATCACAGTATTCTGTGAGTAAAGTTTTATGCCTTGCAATAATAGGAGCATGTTCATCTTCAGAAGTTTTAATTGCAGTTTGACAATTAATGCAAAGACTTTTTTGACTGGAAATATAACGTAATGTTGCTCCAGCAATAAAATGAATATCATTTTCTTTAAAAGCTTGTAGATAAAGCAGGAATTTTCAAACTATCACTTTTGGTAACTTAGTTGAAACCTGAGAAGCTTATCTGACTTTTCTTTTCAGGCTGGATCTGACTGATCTTTTCAGGACTACACCCAAGATGAACAAAAACACTTGTTTGAATGTCTGTGTTGTAGAATCAAACCTACAGGGCAGCTCAGGAAATTTTGAAGTAATAAACCTATGCACGAATAAGGACAGGAAAAGCATATTATTGATGCAAATGCATGCATACAGAATGTCACTTATGTTTTCATCCCAAAATGACAGATGCATGTTGTCAAACAGAGCAGGAAGTATATAATACAAAACCATGATTTTAATCAACAATAAGATTTGTAATATTGAAATTCAGTGATTTGAACATTAAATGTATCTTATGAAATGTATTTTTGTAAATAAAACAATTTAATTGCAAAAGTTAGTATTGGTTTATTGATTGGAAAAAGCCTAATACAGTAGAAGACCCAAAATCCGCCGATCCGAAATCCGCAAGGCTCTAAAATCCGCACTGTCTGTTCAATGTAAACAATGAAATCTGCCCTACCTACTGCAAGTTCAGAAAACTACCGTATAACCACAAAGTATAACTAAATAAGCTATTCCCACTTGAAAAAAAATTTTTAGGAGTCTACGAGCTCTAATCTTAACATTGATAACTTTCAAATGACTGACAGTGACATAATTGACACTGAATTATGATCACATGATGCAGACTCTGACACAGTAACAAGTGAGGATGATCAAAAAGTTGATAAATTAACATTTAATGAAGGTTAGGCTGTGAGAAAGAAATATCTCAGATTTGTAGAGCAACAAAGCTGTGTTATCAACAGAAAATAATGAAATAAATAAATAAATAAATAAAAACTATAAATAGAACATCCCAAAGTCCTAAACTATTGAACATACATGTTTAAATAAGTTGTACTATAATCTCATAATTTTGTATATTGCATTAATCCTCTGTATTTTTATATCATGATTCTAATTATAAGTAACATGATTTGTTTCCCTTGATCTATATTGTATTTTTTTTTCTATTATAAATAGAATAAATTTAATGGAAATAGAATAAATTTCCTATTATGACCCCAAATCCGCAAAATTCTAAAATCTGCACAAGGTCTGGAACCAAGCTGTGCGGATTTTGGGTCTTCTACTGTAATAATTATTTTATATCTACAATCCCCCCTTTTTCAAGATTTTTTTCTTTGTTTCATTTCTCTGCCCTTTAAGTTCATATTCCAATAACAACAAAAGAAATAAGTTTTTCACCCATCCATTGCCTTTTTTTCTTTCATATATAACAACTCTGCTCCTGAAATCCACATACCTTGGACGTTAACCCTTTGTGCAGATTTAATTTCTTCGCAGAAAAAAGTGGAGAAAACATTTTTAAAAGATAACTTTAAAAAGTACATTTATTGAATAGATGTCAATATAGGGCCCTATTTGTTAGTATGTTATGCTAGGAGGCAACTAGATAAAAAAAAAAAATTCTGACATAACAATTTTTTTTCTAAAAAGCCTCATGTCGAGTAAAAGTATTGTTTGTCATTTCAATACTTTTTATTAACAACAACCATATGTAAATAATAAAATGCCTGTTTTGATACTCAATTTATCCTAATTTATTGCTGTATATTTTATGTTTCTTTTTTTTTTAAATTAGCATCAGTTGAAGATATTCCAAAGTAATTTTGTTTGCCATCTCATAATCCATTTAAAAGCATTTTTAAATTATTGAAACTTTTCACTTATATAGTGTAAAATATAATAGTAAAGGGCCAAAGTTTTATTTTAACAGCTATGTTATTTTACAGAAGATTTTCCCTTAAGGGGATCATTCTAGGCCACTTTCCCTTACTTATAATATTGGTATCTACCAGGCCAGGGGCGTAGCCAGAAATTTTTCACGGGGGGAGTTACGACTACTACAACTCATATATATGTATACGTGTGTGTGATAATGTAGTGAAGAATATACATTTTGTATGGCAAAAAATTCCTCATAGGGGGGGTTATGACCCCCCTAACCCCCCCTTGGCTACGCCCCTGTACCAGGCATAAGCGTAAAGTTTTCAAAATTATTTGGGGGGCGGGCCCCACAACCACATATATTCATGTCAGTGGCGTATATACATATATGTGAGTTGCAAAAGTCGAACTCCACCCCCCCTCCCTCCATGAAAAATTTCTGGCTACGCCACTGATTCACGTACATATAACTTACTCATAGTTGCCAACTACTATGGAATACTATTAACCACTTTTTCCTACATGATTTTTTCGGCTTTAAAATATAGCAAACATTTTTGTGATGCTCGCACGAGCTGGTTACTATTTTGAAAAAAATAATTTAAAAATATACTGTTTACAAAAAGTGGTTAGTTATATTCCGTAGTAGTTGGCAGCTATGACTTACTATATATAAGTGTAAATTATTGGAGGCACTCGATCTCTATGGGTCCATAGAATTCTACACCAATGTAAGGTAAGTATCCATGTTAGTATCTTCCTACCATGTTATAAGTTAAAAATAGAAGCAAAGTAAAAAAATCCAAAGGAGGAAAAAAAAAAACATTTTCGATGAGATAGTGCATTTTAGACACATCTGCACTTTTCTTCATTTCATACTTTACATTGCATAATCTGATTTTAATTAACCAGAGCCTGGCGAGGGCAGCTTATAGTAACATTTTGGGTTACAGGGCGTCACAATGAATACTAAATCATGATTGAAATCAAAAGAAGAAAATTTTTAAAAGTACAAGTAAAGTTTTTTTTAAACATTTGTAAATGGCGTTAATTTTTTTTTTATGTTAGTATAAATTAGTTTTCTGTATTTAGTGATAAATTATTGGGTGGGCTCAGCCCCTATTCATAATTTATTGGGGGGGCTCGAGCCCCACAGGCCCATATAACTCTCCGCCTATGCTACCAGGTCAAGAAAGTCACCGAAAAGTAAAGAAATCCAAAAAAAAGTCAAGAAAGCAGGGTTCCCATATATAAAATATGGGTGAGATTTTCTCACTTTTCCAAAACTTTTGAGTAAGATTTTCAAAAACTTTAACATCAGTAAAGTTATTTAAAATATAAATGTGATAAAAGTAAATATTTATTCATCCTCCAATTCCTTTTACATTCATAATTACGATCCCTTTCCGAAAATATCGATTTTCCATTACATCGCTTTTTACAAATAATTGTTTTTAATTATCTATAAATATTTCATACTTGTGTGTAGGTAAAGCATACATTAAAAAAAATGTACTATTTGTTCAATCATCAAAATTATTTAAAATATAAATGACAAATAAATATGATAAAAGTCAATTTAATCATCCCCCGTCTCCAGTTACATTCATATTTCAGATCACTTTCCGAAAATATCCATCGATTAAAACTAAAACGGCTGAATATGCCAAAGTAGCGAGAAGTGCGCCAAAGATAGCAACCCCATAGTTTCGGTTTGGGCAATTTTTCGAGACGTAAGCCGGCCTGTATTATAGGGGTTCTACCATCAACCAACCGTAAAACATCGCGGCACTAATACTTACCAGCTAGTTTTCGCTAATTCGTTTTTGTATCTTCTGGATCCCGGAATCGGCTCTAACGAATTTTTTACAATTAATATATGATTTTAATCTGTGCCAAATTCGATGAGTGACGTCGCCGGTTAAGCTAGGAAAACTCGTTTTTTTAATTTAATCCAGTTCAAAGAGTTCCCAGTCCAGTCCAAAGAGTCTCCAAGAGACAATCCAGTTAAACGCCGCGCAAGGAAAAATACGGAAGATGATCTTCTTTGAGAGGGCGGTAAAACAAGGCATGGGAGTATGAATACAGTGCGTGTTGCGGACGCGACAAAGTGAGAAAGCCTAAGAAAATATTTTTTTAAGGATAAGTAGGCTCTTTTTTTTTTGGGCGGGGGGGCGTTCATATTAATCATCAATTTTTATCACAGTATTCCAAATTGTTATAAATATGCTCTGGACAAAATTGATGCAAAGAATTCACCTAAAAAATCTAAAGGGAAATGACTCGGCGCTCAATCTCAAATGATTTCATACTTTGTTTCATACACACATAATAATTCCGTCTTCCTTCCTTTTGAATATGTTATCCCTTATGTTTTAATAAGTCACCCTTTTAACAATACTTCTATTTCCTTTCGCTTTTGGCTCTCAGCTATCTGAGATGTTGCGTAGATCTGTGACAAGATTTGTACAAGTTAACTTATAACGTAAACCAGTTTGTTCCTAGATAGCTAGTACGTTCCTCTTCCGCTTTCTGACCAGATGACTTGAGTTCTATCCCCGCCGTCGCACTTCTGCGAGATGAGCTTTGTGATACTTTCGTTTTATTTCATTTTGAAAAATAATAAAATTATTATATACTTTACTTATTTTTTCTGCAATTTATTTTGCTATAATTAATAATTAAAAATATCTACGACTTTGAACTAAAAAGTAATTAATTAATTTTTTTAAACTCCTTTCTAACTTTTTCTTTAAGTATTTCGTGTCATATATCTCTAGTATTTTGATAGCTGTTTCTAATTAAAATATTAAGTCTTTATTTTTCTAATATTATTCACTCTATTTGGAAAATTCAATATGTAATTGATATTTCAATGAATTTTTTTCTCTTCCTAAATCTCTCATAATTAATTAATAATAATTATTATTTAGTATTCAAAGGAAAATAAATAGTAGTTTTACATACTAACTAGCTTTAATAATAATTCTTTTAATCTTCATGTACAGATAAAATTTATTGTAATTATTGAATTATAATTTTAAGACCAATATTTTTTCCAAATCTTAGGTTTTCTCTTTTATTTTGTATTCCTTTAAATGCCAGATTTAAAATTTTGTTCAATACTTTTCAGATGGAAATTTGATTAATTAATCTAAATTTATACATGCACTATCTTTTGTATTAGACACTTAAAGGCCGGACAGGGCATCTAAAAACAAGATGTTGTGCCCACCCGCGCCGAGTCGATAAGATACTGAAGATGATAGATAACTGAATTATAAAGGTCCAGGGTTCTGGTCTACCGGACGGCTGATAATCAAAAAATTCGGAGTTCTGGTCGGTTTTTCTCATGATGTAACGTAAATACGCTTCAGAAGTACTAAGAAAGTCATCCCCGACCCCGTAAGATACCCCCCCCCTTTACATAGGCCATACGAAATACTCCTCGTGAGGTTTACCATGACACAATACAATACAACCTTTTCAGAAATAGTTATATGCTTTTAGTGTATGTTAGAAAAAACTGAAATTAAATTAATAACATAATGTATTTCTTAAATTTATAAAACACACAAAAAGCAGATATCAATATTCTATTAATTACTTACTTGGTGAAAGACAGCATGCAGTACGTAAATTTATCGAAAATGTGGCTGCCATTTAAATCTATCAAAACAGCTGAATTGACTTAGTATTTTAAAGCCCCTAATTTATGGGAATCATTGACACCGATTTTTTTTAATCATCCTAAAAGAAGTATAATGTGTGCTAACTAAGAAAGTACCTTAAATAAATACTGACCAGATTTCAATTTAAGGATTTGTATTTTCAAAGTAACACAAAATTCCAGATTATAAAAATCCTGTAGTATTATTAAAAAAATCGTTTTAATCAGGTAAAGTTTAAAAAAAATTACTTACATTTTTTTAAAAATAGAAAAATTTATTAAAAATAAAATACATATGCTGAGAAATTGCTCATTAGAAAGATGCTATTCTTTTAAACATTTTAAATAATATCTAAAATATTTTCGTTCGAATACTGATTTATTGTTATTTTAAGGTCTAATTTCGTCTTGATAATTCACATTCCGTAAATCAGCAGAACAAATTTAAGATATTCTTCTATATTTAAAAATAACAAAAGGGGATCTATTTAAAAGTACAAACGGGAAACAGATAAAAGTTTAAACACGCATGCGCGAAATCGCTAATAGCTATTGGAGGAAGCGTACGATACTAAAAGAGATAACAAAGCTAGTGGTAACGGAAATCTGTTTTAGCGTTACGACATTTGAGTCAGTAAAGACATTAGGGACAGTAAAGACACAAGTGGAAACGGAGCTTTATACGCCCGGCTTATACCAGCACACCGAGTCTCTTTTCCACCTACAGCATGCGCATTTCCGATCTCGCGGACATACAAAATTCTTCTGACGCTGTAGAAAACGTATATGTATTTAGTTACAACTGCTTTCTTCTAATACTGGTCATTTTTTTTCCGAGGGTGGGTGGGGCTGAAGCTTTACTAAATTAGTTTATTTTGGTTTCTACTCAAGGGATGTGAAGTAGGTTTCGATTTTTAGACCGACAGCCTTGAAATTTTATTTTAAACTTCTTTTTCTTTCAGAGGGGGGGGGGGGGTTCGAGATTAATTCCATTTTAATTCAGATTACAAAACTTTTTTAAAATAAATAATTTTTCACGCAAATTCTCAAACTGGTAATTCATCTAAACGTTCTCTAAAAAAAATGAATTTATCAACTGATAAAAAACAAACCAACATAGTATGAAGTTAGTTTTCTAAAAATTTTATTAATGATTACAGTCATTTATTAATTTAATTAACAATTTTGAGATGTATCATTAACTTTGTTAAAAACTTATAGTGTATCATAATATAGTTAAAAATTTAACTTACAGATAGCTTTAAACTCAAAGCAAACATTGCATTAATAGATTACATTGCATTAAAACAGTAGAACGAGTAACTAGATTACCATTAATTAAGAACGAGATTATTAAATTAATAATTGTAACGAAACTTAACTTACGGTTATCGTTAAACTGAATGCAGATTAATGAATCACAATGCATTAAAACAATAGAACCAATAGTTTTATATATAGTTGTTGTTGTTCTGGAATTACGGCCGATTAGCTACACGTAGGCTCTAAGCCGAGAGGTGGGATGCCCTCCGTGGGGTCTTTCTAAGGGGTCCTAACCCGTATTTACGTTAAGTTTCGGAGGAAACCACGGAAAACTCCGAACGATTAGGTCGGTGGACGCAACCTGGTTTCGAACCAGGCACCTTCCGTCTCCCAGTTCAGAGCGCTGTGCGCTCGGCCACTGATGGGGCCCAATACTTATATAATTATAGTAAAAAGTTAACTTACGTTTAGCATTAACTGAATGCAAATTAATGAAATAATGAATAAAAGAAGGGGGCAGGGATACTAATCTGTACTCGACCTAAATTATAAATAGAAAATTACTCAAAAAATTATTGATTATAATCAATATTATGCCTCTTATTATAAAATTCTAACAAAAACATGTCAATTTTCTGTTACATGTTACAAAAGAACTTGTGACTTTTTAAATCAAATTACTCTGATACTGCATGAAAACAGATTTGTATATTTATTTACATAACTTATTGTCAAGCAAGCTTCTGAAATTCGCGCGTGAAACTAATTTATTATCTTCTGACCATACCCGTAAAAAGTTATGATATCCCCATGCAAAAACCCTTAACGGGTTAAAAATTTTTGACGCAGCATTTTACTTTATAGCTATATGAATTTTAAATATGGGTCTTAAAAATAATGATATCAAATTTTGAGTGACGCCCTGATAGGCAAAGTAAGTTCTAAACCTTCCCTTTTTCAGCTTAAATATTTGTAGTTAATTACATTAAATATTAATTACTATAATCTAGTAGGGATTAAGATTCATTTAGATTTTTTTGCTAGCAAGCAGTAGATGAATCTGTAGAGCATTGTAAAAAGAACGCCTCTAATTATTTACAATTCAGTCATGCGTGATATAGAGGTCATTTCTACAAACATTTTTTAGTTTATCTGTGTTGGTTTCGTTTATTAAACATAACTAAGATATATATATACTGGTGAAACAAAATCTACTTTAAAATCTTTACTGAAATCTATTGAATTTGTCTTCCTTAGGGTCGGCCACTTTGCTTGCCGGAATGTCAGTTAGCTAAGCTCTAACTAGCTCTTGGATATACGTTTCAAATTAGTGCAGAACCCACCCAGCTTGCCGAGATTTCCGGAGGGTAGCGAACCATCATTTCCACCCCTCCATATAGGGTAGTACTTTCCGGTCATTAGGAGAGATAGTCGAATCACAATTTTTGTATAAATATAGACTCTATACTTCATGTTAATTACTAAATTATTTATTATTATAATTATTATATCTTTCATAAAAAAAACAGTAAACATTCTGAGCAATCGTGGCTAGTTTTTAAAAATCATGTAATCATAATTAGAAACCATTTTACAGCTGTTCAAACACAAAATTAGTGTTTTTACAAACTCTATTTGAATTTTAAAAACGCATTAAAAACACCGCGTTATTAGCTAGATAGTGAAAAAAAAAATACGAGACTGAGTGTTAATAACTATGGATGTTATGAGAGAAAGAAATTTTCTCATAGGATTACATGGGACTTCGTTGCTTCGTTTCCGCTGGCCGAGAACCTAAGACCGATTGACTGCACTAGGGTCCTACGCCTATACGGGGGAAAGCCTCCCATGGTGGATTTTAAAGGGATCCTAGCCCGTATTTACGCGAGGTTTCGAGAAAACCACGGAAAACTCCACCCCACTCCCTCGACAGGCGCGACCAGGATTTGAACCTGGCACCTCCTACCTTCCAGTTTCGAGAGCAGAACCTCTCTGCCACTGGTGGGGCACGTTTAGTTTGAATCTGCCACATTGCTTCCATTGATCTGAATTTTTGATTTTGGAGTGCGTTATCTTTTTCCAGATTGTATGGTGCCTTCTGAAAATCAAATGCACCCCCTGCACAAAATGTTCAATTCATACTTCATTTACAATAGATTTAGATTCCGTGATAGAGACTAAAAGACAGAAACTATAATATTTCTATTCTTTTGTTTAATCGCTCCTTTACAATCTTTAATTGTACATAAACACTGCCAAATATCAGATATCGAGCAGCCCTTTGTCATATTTGGAAAACGTTTCAGATAAGATTTTAGGTTAAAATTCCAATAAAAGATACTGTTTTATACGTCTAGGTAGTGCTGATATCTGTTCAGGAGATCGAAATTTCCGTCTAACAGCGTACCGACTCAAATGTTTTAAAGTTCTTGGTGTGAATTCGGGTGAAGAGTCGTCTTCGAAGAGCTCTGCTACGGTATCTTGCCAAAATGTAGGTTTCTCCAGGCCTTCTTGGTATGCTGAGTGTATTCGCATCAAGTTGTTATTGAGATATTGCTGCATGTCGCTGATGGGCAAATACGGGATTGGAATGGCCCTCCAAAGTAACTTTAAACATTGGACAATATTTTGACATGAAGAATTATAGCTTCCGAGAGCAGCAGTCCAAAAAGTTATACAGGTGAAGGCCACGTGCATTTCAATAGAGTTGAATGAGTCACTGTGTAGCTCGTGTTTTTTTCTGGGCCTGGAAAAAAGTATTACAAAATGTAAATTTAAGAACACACAATATACAAAATACATAAAAAGAGTCATTAAAAATATTAATTGAGAATGCATAACTAACTTTAAACAGTAATAGTAAAAAAGCTAATTAAATATATATCTGAATATTTTTAATATTAAAGAAATGGCAATATGTTTAAATGAACATTAAGTGTCAGGAAATACTTCAAGGACACGTGTTTACAGTAACGACACACCTTTATTCGCATTTTTGGTGAATGTAGACACCTAATGCTTATGATGATTCATTATTATTTTTATGTTCTGTTCTCATGGTTCATTATTCGCTATAACGCCAAGCGCAAAAAAATAGAACATGAAGGTGAGCACATTTCGAGTTTTTTTCTTTGCCAGGAATAAGCAGCCACGATATTGCTAAGATATCGAAAGATCAACGAACGATTAATGAACAATTTCATGACGTTAAAAAAGCAGTTACCCAAAGATAAAACTTCAAAAATCATTCAAATCATTAATATAAGGTCAAAAAGAGTTAGTTTAAATTAAGGAATTGAGAAACTGGATAAGGTTATAACAAAACGACTCACACAGGTTGATTTTTATTAATTTTTTTTTTTTTGCCCTTTCTGCAGTATATTAATGATTGGCATATACTAAAAGCATATAAAAAGTCATCTGTTAAATCAATACCCCAAAAAATTTTTACGTTGCACACAATATTTTCATATATCTATATATTTATCCTGTGTGCGACTGTCAATACATTAACCAACTTGGTGATGTATGCAGTAACACAGAAAATTTGCCAAACCCTTAATAATTGTAAAATAAAAATACAATTCTAGACAGCCCCCTAAAAAGTTAAAATTCTCATAGAAAGCTGGGAAATCATTCAACTTTAAACATTCGCATTACAGCTTATTAATTCAACTATTTAAACTCAAAAAACTGCACAGGTTTGAACTTTTCCCTTGTACTTTACTAATAAATGTGGCATTAAATTTTTGTCTTAAGAAAGAGCAAACAAAAGATTTCCACACATTAGGTTTTAGGCAAATAGTTGATGTAAGAGCAATTAACAAAATTAAATTGGTATGAGTTATTGAGGTTTATAAGCATATATTCCATCTAAAAAGGATGACGTCATATATAGCTTTTTTACAGAGACTAGCAAAATAGCTCACTCATGGATTAAAATCACCAATTGAAATATCCCTAATAGCACAACCGTCCCTTGACTGAAATGCGACCACGCAATACTGTCACAATAGAGTTACAAACAGTCGCCGCGACTCCGCAGCAGGATCACCACACATTCTCTATGTCCTCTCGGGGTGTATTCACATTGCGACCCTTCAGAAATGTCGCTTTGGGACAGTTTTGCGACAGCGAAAAAATTCGGGGAAAAAGAGTTACCGAGAACATGCACTAGATGGCAGCAACTGGAGAAGGTTATAACTAAACTTAACTTGCACTAAACTCTCAGGCAAGGAAACGCTCAGTACCAGTAACGAACCCTCGACGCACTCGTTCATAGGCCAGCACGTTACCTCAGCGCTGTGATTATCTTAGTCTGGTTGCTTTAAAAGTAAGCTGATTGCTGCAAAAGTTAGTTCTAGCATGGCTTGTTTTGGAAATTTAAAATTTTTCTGGAGTATTTTATAAATGGAGGGAAAATACCATAATTAATAAATATAAATTAAAAATCTTGGAAATTTTTTTTTCCACATAAATTATTTTCAGGAGATAATGTGCTGTTTTATTTAAGTATTCATCCGAAAAAACTAATGATTTATTGACATTTTTTATTCGGTTATGAAATAAATTTGTTATGTGCGCCTGTTTATGGGGTTTGATATATATTCAGGTATGAGGGATAAAATTTATATTTTTACTATATTTTGCCTAAAAGGGATTTCATATAAAAATAAATAAAATTAATTGGAAAAACATGCATTAGATAAAATACATAAGTATTTTTGACTTGGACTCATAGTTTTACCTCAAAATTTTCCTAGCGGAACTTTCAAACATACCAGGGACGTATTTAAAGGGGGGGGGGGGGATCGCGCGGGCCCCATCCGCAAACTTAAAGCAATTATTAAAAAACAGCAATTTTGAGACATTTGTATTTACACTAGTAACAATAAGGTTTAAAATGCCGGATAGTCCCCCCCTTTTCCGAAATTTAAACCTACATACGCTATCGAAACATATATGCCATGGGGATATGAAAGAAATTCTTAATTTTACTCACAGATACTTAGTTTTCCCCATTGTGATCAGAACTCTCAACTCTAATACTTTTAAGAATAATATTTTTTTATAAATAATATTGTCTTGTTTAAACGAAATTATTTTAAAAATTGATAAATTAAATTAAATTCCATTACTTCATAACTGCGAGATTTTATTGAATTACTCGTTATCATTTTCGGATTTATTTATTAAATGTTTCACGAAAGAAATTGCCACAAAATATTAGAAAAATGATTCATTTTGAAGTAAAAAAAGATCAGTAGTCACAAAACAGTGAATTCACAGTGGAGTCACGGAGCGACCGATCACATACTAGTCACAAGGTGACTCCACGGCGACGTCACCTGGTGACTGGTCACAAATAAAATTCACAGTGACCACACAGTGGAGTCACATCACTCACAAGTCACAATGTGACTAGTATGTGACAGTCCTGTGACAATTGTGACCCTCTGTTGACCATCTGTGCTATTAGGGATATGCAGGATCCCCCTAAAAACATAGACCTACGTTTAAACTCCTTAAGTACTGATCATAAACTAATAGAATAAATTATACAGTTACGTTAAAAACCGTAAAAATTTTATTCTGTCTATTGAATTTTTTCCTGATATTAAATGTAAATGAAGGCATAATTAAAATCTTTATATGATCCCCGTAGAAAAAATATTTCCAATTTTTTAAAATGTCCCTTTTATCTACATTAGAAGATTTACAAAACTGCAGGTTTTCTCCATAAAAAAGCACAGACATATGTTTAAAGAAAGTTTGTAAGGGGCTACACAAAACCAAAAGAAAAAGTAATATGTATTTATTTTGCAAGCATTGTTTCCTTTCTTAATTTGCGTGTTCCTTTCTTAGTGCTTTTGTATATTGTGTTGTGTGTGTGTAGAAAATTTTTCTTTATACGATTTCAGGCACAATAAAAGAAAATTCGCCGTTCTACGACCAAAATTCCCCGAGTTATTGAGCAGCAAATATTTTGACTTAAACTTTTCCACGTTTAAAAATGTCTGCAAAACTGATTTTAGAATACTAATCTTTAATTAAAAGGTTAAAGTCAGGCTCTATAAAAGTCTATCCGGGATCAGACTTACTAAATCTCATATATGTGTAACACCTAGTGTGCTACGCACAGTACACAGTCTCATTTTCTACTCGGGTGCATATTTGCATTGCAGCCAAAGGACGCTGTACTTTGAAAAAAAGTTACGCTAACAGGATGTGCGTTATTTTAAGTTTCTAAAATGCACATATTTTTACTTTAAAATGTTTCATTTTATAATTTAATGTTTAATCAAGTGTTTTATTCCCTTTTTTTTTGTGTTTTAAGTTATTTAACGCCAGTTCATTTAAAAAACCCTAAAAAATTCTTTTTTCAGTATAAGCTATACTTTTATGTTAATTTATTGGATACACATAGTTAATCTTCTTTATTGAAATCTACAATCGTAAAATAATTGATGAAATTGCTAATAAATATTACAAGGCTCAAAACCATATATTTTAATTTTTCTCAAATTCATTTTGTATACAAACCCTATTTCGCATCTCAAAAAGTGCTCTAACTTTAAGCAGCTGTAAAACTCGGTGAATTATGGTCGTAGAAGGACGATTTTTTTTTTTAATTTTGCGTGAAATTCTATAAGGGAAAATTTTTCTAAATATAGCTGATAGGACTGGGGACCGTATAAAATTTAACTTTTGTAACTTTTATAGGGACTGATTTATTGACGTCGATTGTTTCTGATAATAGATTATGCAATTTAAAGAATTTTTGCAACTCGATTTATGTGTCTGACTAATAGTTTAGGAAATAGCCATTGGGCACCGTTAGCACTGGACACCCTGTATATACATACCCATGCAAAAACCCTTAATGGGTTAAAAATCTGTGAAGCAGACTTTTACGTTATAGCTATATGAATTTTAAATATGGGTCTTAAAAATAATGATATCAAATTTTGAGTGACGCCCTGCTGTGAGTTTTAAAGAGTTGTTTTTAAATTCCATTACAGTTACTTTCGTTTTATTCTCTAAAGAAGATTTACGCATTTAAGCAATGCTTTTAATTATGAAATACACTGTCCAAATATATCACACTTTCACTGAGACTATATAATGTATTCAAATGAATTTATTTCAATAATTTAATTTATCTTATACCCCACGCTATCCAAAATCGCAAGTAAAATTTACGTAAATATTTACTTAGTGTTATAGTATCCAAACTAAGTGAAATGTATATGAAAATTTTGCTTTCAATTTTGGATAGCGTGACGCAAAAGATAAATTAAATTATTGCAATAAATTCATTTGAAAACATCCCAGCAAACACAGCCGTATCGGGTAAGGGATGGGCCGACATCGGCAGTGCCGTTTCGATGTCGGCATTGGCATGATGGTAACTGGAGCGGTGTCGGTTCTGTGTCGGCAAAATGCGTTGGCGTAGGCAAAAGAAAGGTGATTTCGGTCATGCAACGGTCCGATTGCGGCAAGTCTTTTAGGGTTAACATGCGATTTCGGCGTTGTACCGCATAACCGATATCGGCGCAGAAGTGTAATTTCTAAACTTAACGGTATAAAAAAAGCAAGCAGCACATATATATTGTTATAGTAATACTTTTTAATTTATGTTTCGATGCTTACTATTTATCCCACCATGGCCAAGAGGATAAGGCACTGAACATGGTTGAAATGTGAAGGTCCAAGGTTCTGGTCTACCGCGTATCTGTCAATCTACAGTTTGGATTTTGGAGGGTTTTCTCCAAATGTAATGTGAATGTGCGTTAGACAACGTAAACAGATTTTTGAACATATAATTGAGGATAAATCACCGTTGTATCCCTAATTCTAGAACAGAATTTGGGGGAATTTTATAAAATTTTTATAAATTCAAAAGATTATCTAATATTCATAAAATGAAAGAAATATGATTGATTTTTATAAAATTAGGGAATAAATAATTACTATAACTAATGTTCAACCCCAATTTTATTGTTTATTAATTGTTTTATAGTTTGGAATTTATAGCTTTTTTTTTAAAGCTTAATTTACTTATTTTACCCCAACCCTCCTGTGGCGGATACAGAAAAATTGGTTGCCGACCATGTCCGAGTGCATAAGACACCCAACATGGTAGATGGCCGAAGAGTGAATGTCAAGGTTACTGGTATACCGCGAGGCTGTTGATTTAATGGTCTGGAGTTTAGGGCGATTTTCTCCAGGTGTAACGTAAATACGTGTTTGAACCTTCTAAAAGTTTCACCGCTTAAGGCATCCCCATTTAAGCAGATAGCCTTCGCGTAGCTTTGCCATAACTACAAAATCATATGAAATCAAATCAGATAATTGTTCTTCGAGTCACAAAAAAGAGACTTGCTAATTTGGCTGAAATGAAGTGTACAATAAAGAAAAATATCACATTAAAACAAAATAATTTAATGGGAGGAGCCAGTTTCATGAAAAAGCTCATTTGATTAAAACAAAATGCACAGTGAAAAGAAGGATTGAGGGGGGGGGGGCTGGGTGTCAAGTTCCCAAACACCTTCCTAGGATCCGCCATATTGCGCTTTGTCCGATTTTATTCCACATCTGAACCCGGGTTTAACAGGATCGCTCTGATCATTGAAAATATGCACTGGTTTAATTTTTTTTTTGTGTGACATGCTCTGATTTTCGGTTCAAACGGAGCGTTGAATAATTTAAGCTGGGTAGCATTAGTGCTCATACATGAGCTTTAATTTAATCTGAATGCCTTAAAAAGAAAACGAAAATAAGAAACTTATGGAATAGTACGCATTCCATGTTGTGTATTGGGGGATTTAAAATGTAATCTATGCCTATAAATTGTCGCACCCTACTGGAAGGTCCCTTAACAATTTTCTATAAAATGTAAATGAAAATATCACTTCATGACTGTTCATTAATTTTTTCTTTATGGTGTTTCTTTTGAAACATTATGTTAGATTTGAAAACAGTTTGTTTTTTTCAGCGAAATATTCTATAATTGTACAGACACTATTGAGTCTTCAAAATATTATTTTCTCATACAGTTTAATTCAGTATAATGTAATTTTTGATTTCGTTGAAGCTCTTAAGAAATTGCAGTACTTAAGATCCCATACCGAAACGGAACGTCCCTACCGAAACGATAGCCTGTTTTTCGACGCAACACATTGGTCACTGTTCTGTTTTGCGGGTCAGAGTTCATGCTCAAGGGCACAGCCAGGCACGTACAGATAGTGTCACTTTTCCCTTGCCTCCCCCCCTTCCCTTAACACAGAGAAGGCTATTGTGGGGGGGGGGAGGGAGGGAAGAGTGGTTTTAGCCATGTATCGCTCCGACAATCGTACCTGCCAGATTTGGCGATTAATGAATTCAGAGGCTGTGGACTAGGAACACATTTTTTTTTTTTGAAATTCGAAACGTCACCATGTGCAATACTTGAGGGGGAGAGACGCGGACGACGTGGGCAACCGCCCACGGCCTCGAACTGACGATTACTCTTATTAACGAGACGACGATTATTAAAAGAGGTGCATTTTTGAATACATAGCAACTTTTGATGAAATTAGTTAAATAGTTTTCAAGACTTTTAACATTCATTATAATTCTTCAAGAAAATTCCTCATAGCCAAAATGTAAATGTACTGGATATTTTTGTTATTGCTGAGATTACTGACCAATAATTGAAAAAAAAAATGTCCAGCTATTGAAAACTGACTATCTGAAACAGCACAGATGATATGGTTAGCATAAACTGTCGGGTTAAAACATTTTTTTTTTTCAAATGACGGCCACTTGCCGTATAAGCATTGGAACCACTAGGCCGGAATTCTTGGACACTTTATTACGGAGGCAACTATTAAGTGGACCAGCGTTAATCGAACCCGGACCCGCGATATGATAGAATGGTTCTTTAGTCACTGCACAGCCCGAACGGCACGTCGAATTAAAACTTCCATATTAAATTTTATCTTAGAGCATTTCATATCACTTCCGAATGCAATGTCATGGTTGAGTCTTCTGTAAATATAACCCCTTAAAAAGTCTTCCGCTCCAGGAAGCCTCCCTAGACAGATAAACCTGTGGCAGACCTGTCATAACGCACGAGCAAAACAAACATCTTAGTTAATGCAGATACACAACAATGCTTCTACATCAACAAAAGCCCCCCCCCCTTTTTTTTTTGGAAGGGGGCTTCATTTAACCCTTTGAGGCGCAACTCTTTCCCAATGCTGAAAAAAGGGCAGCCGTTGCCATCGCTCGACTTAACTAGCAGAAAGATGGCAGACGATCGAAACGTTCATCGCGTGCCACAGATCTAGAGACCCCTTTTTGACGACAGCTGGCTGTGCCGGCACAGAGCTGTTAAAAATAATCGTGACAATTTTTTATGCAAAATGACGTGCTGAAAAGTAAAGGATTCTCGTGGAGCTATGTCACCCGCAACTATTTTTATAGGAATCAAATCTATTCTTCGTGACTGGCAACAGTCAAAACGTCAGAGTTTGGTGGTCTCAGAGAGGGAACACTGCGCGTTAAAGGGTTAATGTATTTATTTGATATTCTTGTGGGAATTTAACACAAATTAAAGTCTCTCTCTGCGCAGATTACGATCAAGGCATCTGTGGGTCCTGGGCAAAAGAAAAATATTGGGATCCACGCGATAACTTTCCCCCTTCTAAAAAACCAATTACGATTGGTTTATTCTGGAAAATTTTAAATAACTTCCCCCTCTCTCCAAACACGAGAAATTTTATTTTAAGCAAAGTGAAATAAACGAATATAAATATGATGAACGAATATATATGATATCAATGAAACAGATAACGTCAGTGAAACGTTACGTCTAACTGCAACTGCTATATCATAGTTGCCAAAATGTACGGGATATAATAAACCACATTTAAAAAAAAATATTTTTTTTAATAACAGTTAACCAACAGATTTAATTACAAAAATTTTGTTACTTTCAAACTTTAAAAATACTGTTTACGAAAAGGTAGTTAATCAGATTCTACAAATGTTGGCAGCCATGGGCGCCGGCAGCATATGGCAAGGGGGGGCCAATGCCCTCCCCCTAGATTTTTCAGCAGTGATTTCCCTTGCTTTTTTTGCTCTTTCCAACATGGTAGCCATACGTTAAAGTAGTCTTTGCCCCCCCTTGAGTAGTCTTTGCACCCCCCCCCTGGGAAATATTCTGCCGGTGCCCATGTTGTCAGCTCTGCTATATATCGACTAAGCCTTTTGACGAATTGAAAAGAAGTTTAAATTAATTTATACAGATGTAAATTTGAATTATTTTCATTGTTCATAGTTTATAATTGAAAAACAATACAAACTTTTGACGCTTTTTTCCTTTGTTATCTTATTGTGAAATTATAAAAAGTGTAACATATAACATTTTTGGGCCCCTAAAATCTTGGGGCTCTGTGCAGTTGCCCCGTTTGCCCTGCCAGTAATATGACACTGTCTCTGTGACTAAGCTTCCCAGAACGGGAATTTCTTTCAATGCTCGACTGGACATTGAAAGACCTGGTCTAGGAAGCAATACTGGACACAGAAGGAGAGTCTTCTCCATTGCGTCTTTTCAATTATAAAAGCAAACAGGTTAAGCATCTGTAGACTTTTGTTTTAATCTGTTTTCTATCTGCGTGTATTTAAAAACAACATATTAGTACTAATTTGGTAAAAAAATAGATTAAATTGCCTAATAATTATGCGTTCTTATTATTTTAAGTACTATTTAATCAATCAAATAATATCGATGGTAATTTCGAAAAATAACTTTCGTACTACAGCTTTTTAGAAAATTCGAAATTTTCACTTTTCTCAAATTTTTCAGGTCAGAGTGGCGAGGTAAAATATTGAGAGAAATTTATTTATTTTTGGTAGGCTCTAACTGACCTATTATGTAACATTTTCGTGGTATGCCAGTGTAAAAATTCACATTTTTTTTTTCAAAGATATTTTTTCATAAAATTTGATTCCCCCCCCTCTTATTTCTGTTTTTCGGTGTCGCAAATTGGGGGGAGGGCGGGGGGGGAGGGCTAAATAGTGAATAATATTGTTGGAGATGTTTGCGAATTCTAACTTTCTAACTATCCCATTTTGCAAGTATTCCGTACTGTTCCAAAATTGATTCCGAAATCCAAATATTTTTGCTTATTTCGCCCCATCTTAATCCAGATGCCAGTATCTTAAAAAATGCACACAGCCTGAGGGTCAGCAGAAAAGCGTGGGAAAGGCATATATTGTTTGCTCCGTTGGCGAAAGGGGAAGGGTTGTTCTAAATTAAATTCCCGCCAATACACTATCTTTGAGGGGCGGAGTTATTCGTCGGGGCGAGTGCCTTTCAAAACTCTCCTATTATACTAGTGCGTACCCACAGCCTGTTGGGGAAAAAAGAAAGAAAAAAAAAAGACTTCGGCGCTTCGTGTGTTTTCACTGAAAAATACGTTGAAAAGCTTTATTTGCACGGATACTAGTGAGATGCCAGGGTGTGATTATTTCTGAAAAGATTAGAATAAATATTTTTGCTATAGACCAGCTGGATTAAAATATTTGTTAAATGACATAATTAAGTTCATTAACAATGTTTTAATCTGTTTGGTTGTCTTATAATGCTGAAGATCCAAAAAGTAAGGAAAAAAATGGTAAGTTAAATATTTACTTAACTCTTGTATAAAATATTGTTTTGCCTTTTCTTTGTGAAGTATATTGGGTAACAACTTTTCAACTTTTTTAATTTTCCTGTAAATTATGCTTGTTTATATTTTTACTCAGATGAATTCCTAGTTTAATTGTTACTTTAATTTTTTTCATATCTTTGAACGATTTAAAAATTTAGCAATGTACTTTCATGTCTGTATATCCTATTACTAATAAGCATATTAAGCTTGATTATTATACAAAGGAGGAACATGCATAAATATAAATAGGATATTATTTTTTATTCTTTTGCGCAAATAAACATGAATATTGTATTGAGAAGGATCTTGCTAATACGCAAAAAATTATAATGTATATTGTTAAAAAGTTAAAAAAAAAAAACTCCCTACAGTAGGTGATATAGGTAAGGTGGTGTAAAATGAGATATCTATCAGAAACATACTGTATATTTTCTCATAAGAAACCTAGTTTCATTATTTCAATGCATAATGATATAAGTCCACTTTATTCTTGTATTATGGCATAACTTGCAATATAATTAATGTAAACTTATTTATTTATCTTTTTTAATGTGTTTGATTGCATGTACTATTTTCTTGAACTCTAAAATATTAAAAATATATGTATATTACTATCAAAACGAATGAAATAAACAAATATTTGGTCAGTTACGAAAACCTTGCTTAAAAGCAATTAAATATTTGGTTAAAAATGAAAAATGTCTAATTAAGTGGTTGATTTGACAAAATAATTTATTAAATAAATGAAACACTTTTTAAATTAATCAAAACAGTTTATTTAAAGAAAATTTTTATTATTTCATAAGTACTTTCAGCAAAATCAGTCCTAGGGGCATACAGTCGTTAATTTAGTTAAATATATATATATATATATATATATATATAATATAGTTTTTGCCCCTGGAAACTAATTATAAGCTTATTTGAGAATTCAATGGGACAGCGATTTTTTTTTTCGTTTTTTTTATCGTTGCCGGTACCATACCATTTGCGGAAAGTTGCCACTTTAAGGCCCGCGTAAAGCTGGGCCGATATCGTTGTCGTTATAGCCGACACCGATCCAAAACCACCCCATCCTTCCGGCCCGACACACGCCCAGGCGGACGCAAATTTCTCGTTTTCGGCACCGGCTGAGCGATATCGCCCCGGCACATTCTGCGTCGGCATGCCGATGTCGGCCCAAAACTTATCCGATAGGGCTGTGCTTGCTGGGATTATATAGACTCAGTGAAAGTGTGATATATTTGACAGTGTATTGCATAATTGTATCGCATTTAAGCATTGCCTAAATCTTCTTTAGAAAATAAAACGAAAGCAACTGTAATGGAATTTAAAAACAAATCTTTAAAAGTCACTGCAGGGCGTCACTCAAAATTTGATATCATTATTTTTAAGAATCATATTTAAAATTCATATAGCTATAAATTAAAATGCTCCTTCACAAACTTTTAACCCGTTAAGGGTTTTTGCATGGGGATATTATTACTTTTTAGGGGTATGGGCAGAAGATAATAAATTAGTTCACGAATTTCAGAAGTTTCCTTGACACTAAGTTATGTAAATAAATATAGAAATCTGTTTTCATTTAGTATCAGAGTGCTTGATTAAAAAAAGTCAAGGATGCGCCCGCGAAACCAGGATGCGCCCGCCGACCTAATCATTCGGATTTTTCCCATGGTTTTCTCCGAATCTTAGCGTAAATACGGGTTAGGACCCCTTAGAAAGACCCCGACGGAGGGCAATCCCACCTCTCGGCTTAAAGCCTACGTGTAGCTAATCGTCCGTAATTTCAGAACTACAACAATATATAACTATTGGTTCTATTGTTTTAATGCATTGTGATTGATTTGATTAATTTGCATTAAGTTTAACGCTAACCGTAAGTTTCCTTAAAATTATTAATTAAATAATCTCGTTTTTATTAATGATAATCTAATTATTCGTTCTATTATTTTAATGCAATGTGATCTATTAATTTTCTTTCAGTTTAAAGCTATCTGTAAGTTAAATTTTTAATTCTATTATGATACACTATGCGTTTTTAACTAAGTTAATGATACATCTCATAATTGTTAATTAAATTAATTAATGACTATAGTCCTTAATAAAATAGAAAATTACTCAAAAAATTATTGTTTATAATCGGTTTTATGTCACTTTTTAGAAACATAACTTCATAGTTTATTTATTTTTTATTAGTTGATAAATTCATTTTTTAAAGGACTTTTAGATGAACTACCAGTTTAAGAATTTGCGCAAAAATTATTTATTTTAATAAAAGTTTTGTAATATGAATTAAAATAGAATTACCCTCCAACCCCCCTGAAAAAAAAAAGGAGTTTAAAATAAAATTTCCTTGAGGCTGTCGGTCTAAAAATCGAAACCTACCTCAGATCCCTTGAGCAGCAACCAAAATAAACTAATTTCGTAAAGGTTCACCCCCCCCCTTCCCCCCACAGAAGAATTTCTTAAATTTGGACTTCCAATTTACGAATTTCAATTATCAAAGCGAAATTAGACCTTAAAATAACAATAAATCAGTATTCGAACGAAAATGTTTTAGATTTTATTTAAAATTTTTAAAAGAATTTTATCTTTTTAATGAGCAATTTCTCAGTAAATGTATTTTATTTTTAATACATTTTTCTATTTAAAAAAAAGACTTACTTTTTTTAAACTTTACCTGATTATAACGATTTTTTTTTATAAAACTGCAGGATTTTATAATCTGGAAATTTGTGTTATGCCGAATCGGTAAAGTCCCGTCGATTTTGAATTTGAAAACTTCTACTGCCTTTATTTAAGGTACTTTTTCAGTTAGCACATATTATACTTATTTTAGGATGATTAAAAAAAAAAAACATGGACGTCAGTTATTCGCATAAATCAGATGCTTTAAAATACTAAGTTTATTGAGCTGTTTTGATACTTAAAAGGCAGCCACATTTTCGATAAATTTACGTACTGCATGCTGTCTTTAACCAAGAAAGTAATTAATACAATATTTATACTTGTTTTTTATGTGTTTTATAAATTTAAGAAATACATTATGTTATTAATTTAATTTCAGTTATTCCTAAGATACACTAAAAGCATATAACTATTTCTGAAATGGTTCTATTGTATTGTGTTATGGTAAACCCATACGAGGTGTATTTCGTATTGGCAGGGGGAGTGCCTTGCGCGGGTGTCTTTCTTAGTGCTTCTGAAAGCGTAGTTACGTTACATCGTGAGAAAAACCGCCCAAAACTCCGAATTTTTAGATTATGAGCCGCCCGGTAAACCAGAAATCTGGACCTTTTCACTTCTGTTATCTACTCGGCTCGGGTGAGCGCAACATCTTGTTTTAGATGCCATCTCCTGCCTTGAAATGTCTAATACAAAAGATAGTGTGTGTATAAATTTAGATTAATCAATCAAATTTCTATTGCACTGCTTTTCAATTTATGCACTCCAATAATTTAATTTATGTTTTGCGTCATGCTATCCAAAAGGGCAAGCAAAATTTTCATATGCATTTAGTTTGGATACTATAACACTAACTAAATATTTACGTAAATTTTACTTGACCTCTTCGATAGCGTGGCGCAAAAGATAAATTTTTTAAATAAAATCATTTGAATACATTATAGAGACTCAGTGAAATTGTGATATATTTGACAGTGTATTTCATAATTAAAAGCACTGCTTAAATGAATAAATCTTCTTTAGAAATCAAAACGAAAGTAACTGTAATGGAATTTAAAAACAACTCTTAAAAAGTCACAGCAGGGCGTCACTCAAAATTTGATATCATTCTTTTTAAGACCCATATTTAAAATTCATATAGCTATAAAGTAAAATGCTGTGTCACAAATTTTTAACTCGTTATGGGTTTTTGCATGGGGTTTATATATACATGGTGTTTCGAAACTCATGGGCAAAAATTTAAGGGTTGGTAGAGGGAACCAAGACTGTTCAGAATCACACAGCAATGTGGGGTGGAAATGTTACTTTCACTTACCTGTTAATAATCAATTCGATAATGAATCTTGTTATCAATATACAGGATGTCGGAAAAGTCCTTGACACATTTAAAAAATTCACAGAAAAGCATCAAATTGTATGAATATGCGGTTTGCACAATAATACTTATCATGTTCTCGAATTCTTTTTACATTGTAAAAATAAACAAATTACTTCCAGTTTGTGTTCATAGGTTCTAGGTAGTCTTGGTTCCCACTACCAACCTTAAAATTTTGTCCATAAGTTTCGAAACACCCTATAAATATATATATGTATATATATATATATTCTTTACATACTTATACAAAGGGCATTCCATAAAAACTGAGAGTTATTTTTTTACGTAGTGGCAACACCGCGAAACTAAAAAATAGAAGTGCAGGCGATTTTTTCAAACTGTTAACTGTACGTTTATACAAAATTCTAAACGAAGCAGACGATTTTCTTTTCCTAGTTGCGTGCTTGTTTAAAGAACTGTTTTATTTGCTCTACAGAAATGGAGATGAGTGATTCAGAGTTAAAAAACGAAATGGGTTGCTATCGTTTGGGCGAAACAGATCCAGAAGCAGTTAAGTTAATGAAAGAAGCTTACAAAGATAAATGTTTTGGTGAGTCTACGATTTTTAGATGGCATGGTGGTTTCAAGAAAGGTCGTTTGTCTGCAAAACTGGCTCCTAGGCCTGGGCGACCAAAAAGTGTTGTGAATGATCGAAATGTTAACACTGTGTGCGTAGTCCTTCAAGAAAATCAGCGAATGACATGTGAGGAGATAGCCGCATCAACAAACATCTCGAAAACGTCGATATTTCGCATTCTACGCAACAATTTACAGTTTCGCTATGTTTGTTCCACATCGGTCCCTCATCACCTTACTAAAGAACAAATGAAAACAAGATTCACGAATGTTGTGAATGAAAACAGATGCTTTAAAATTATCCAAATCTCCTAAAGACTGTAATAACAGGTGATGAAACTTGGGTGCATGATTATGATCCCCTTAACAAGTCCGCAACAAATGTATGGAAACATACTGATTCTCCGCCTGCGAAAAAAAATCCGATAAACCAAATCTGCTGGAAAGGTCATGATGATTATTTTCTTTCATCATAAAGGTGTAATCTATCAGCATGATGTGCCTCCAAAAACTACTGTGAATGGTCAATATTATGTTTCAGTTTTGAAAATTTTGCGACAACACATATCGAGAAAGCGTCATGAACTGGTAGGGAATTGGACATTACATCACGATAATGCTTGCCGTATGTCGCTACTACTGTTCAGCAATATTTTAGTAAATGCAATATTAAAATCATGCCACATCATCCTTACAGTCCAGATCTCGCGCCATGCGATTTCTGGCTGTTTCCGACGTTGAAGGAGAAGCTCCGTGGCAGAAAATTTAACACAGATTCTGAAGTTATTTCAGCAGTGGAGGGTTCTTTGAAGCAGCTTCCAGAAAAGGGCTTCTCTACTTGTTTTGAAAAGTGGGGTGAACGATGGGACCGTTGCATATCATCTGACGGAAGGTATTTTGAAAAAGAATTATGTATTGTTTGCTGTAAATATATTTCTTGATTTTTTTATGATTTTTACTCTCAGTTTTTATGGAATGCCCTTTGTACATTACTGCCTTATTTGCCTCAACATGTTTGTTCTATCACAGAAATAAGATTGCAGGTATTTTTACTTTTGTGCCCATAGTTGTGTTGTGTATCACATGGGTCTCTCAATGTCTCAATGCCTATTGAGGGCAAGCAAGGCATTAAAAGATTCATTCCAGAAAGCATATGTACTCATTATAGAGCCATATGCGTTTAAATAAAACTGTATAATCAATCTGATTGATTTCATTAATCCTTCCTTTATAAAACTAACTTACCAAAATTCAGGTTCCACAGGAAACTCCTCCTGGTACATCCATTTTTTCAACATCGCAAATATTAACCATACATGATTTGCATATGTTGACGAATATTCCAACTCCAGAATCAGCTTCATTGATTCGATCCTACCATGTTCAAGGACAGCAGGCAATATTTCTAGTATTCTCATGTCTTCGTGGAATGGAAAATTCTCTAGGTTAGCTCGTTGCAAGTGACACAAGAAGAATATGTAATAGTGATCTACTGTGGTTAAAAAGTGAAGGGAAAAGGGACCCCAACAGCCGTTATATAACTTTACCGCGATATTTATTATCAAGGAAGAATCCTGACAGCAAGCGATCAGAACTTGAAAAAACATCTTTAGGTTGATGCCGTTAGGTTTGTATGCTATATTTTCCGAAAAAGCTGGATGGCGCAAGTTCCAAACTGCACATGTTCGCAAAACATTCATGTACTTTGTAACATCCCATTGTTTTAGCAGGGACAATAAAGTGGTGATTAGGTACTCAAATTGTGTTATAGTAAAACAGTCATCTCTCATCATAGTAGTTACATCGAAAAACTCGAGCATATAATCTCCGAAATAACGCCGGAGCACTTTGTCTTCGGAGTCTTCGACCAGTGGATCGTGGGCTGCAAATTCTCCAATGTGACGTAGCTTGCTGTCCAAGAAGCTGCTGTCAGTTTCATTTTTCCTAATAAAATATTCCGATACATGTTCCTCGAGATTCAGGTAATTTAGTGTTACGGAATTGGTGGGAATGACATAAAGATTATTTCCTTCAAGGTTAATATACTTTCCCCGAGACCTTGTACAGAATTTCCGTCTTAAATGAAAGAATCTGTTGAGTTTTAAACCTGAAATAAAAATAAATAGACAACCAATTAATAAACAAATAAAACTGAAATAAAAAATATAAACCACGCAAAAT
>JAWZYV010017930.1:0-31286 GCA_038373885.1 Cheiracanthium punctorium
TGTTCATAATTTTTTTGTTATTTACCAATTTTTAGTTGTGAAAGAACAAATGTATCACTAGATTGGAATACTTATGAACGTCTTTCGAATTTTCAATTTGCAGAAATTCTCATATTTCGACTGTAAAAATTCTATTAATTCGAAATTATTATGAATCGCTTTGCGGTTTTTAAAAATTTTTCTGTGCACTGACGAAGCAATTTTGTAAAGATACTTTCGTTAGTTTTTCTCCTGTAAATAGCTTTTTTTTACAAAAATTTGTTACACAGGGTGTTCCAAAAACACTAACCTGCGCTTTTATTCCTTAAATATTAGTAGATACGTATAAATCCCCTGAAAATTTTAATCGATATCGTAATATTAGGGAATTTTTTTTTTTAACGTGACTTTGTGATTTATTGCATATGTCTTTCAGAAAAGGTTTAAGAAATAAAAGCCTAGGTGAATGGTTATAGAACACTCTGCATGTCCATGCATTGTTGAGTGATTCCTCAAATTTCTATTTTTCAAAAGATACACAATTTTCTACCATTTTAAAATGTCCTTTTTTTTCTTTTTTTCCATTTATACTTCTGCTATGTTTATTTTTTCTTTAATATATTTCATATATTATAAATACCGTTTTCTTATATGCAATTGCCAAGGTATAGTGATAATTTTCTTAATATAATAATAATCTTTGCATCATTTTATAACTTATTATTGTCTTCTCCGAAAGTCCAGTTATATAACTTTCTTATTAATCTTCTAATTTTAAGTCATTTTCAAGAAATACCTTTTACTCTACATTTCAATCAATAGTAGCAAACAATTATTCTCCGATCGTGTCAATTGTTCTACGTATATGATCTAAATTTAATTATGCCCATGGATGAAGCTTTTATTTTTTCAGAATTCTTGAGAGAACATTTGCATTTTGGAATTTTTCTACTGTTGTCGAGATTACAAACGCTAGTATAAATTCATATAAAGCATTTTTCATTACAATATCTAGTTCTGCAAACGTCTCATAAGATGCCTAAACGCATGTTCGTTCACATTTTCTTTATTTTCTAGATGAAGTAAAACAAAGCAGATAAAAAAAAAAGAGTTTTGCCTTGTGTTATTACGTTTGTTTGATAGTTAAATTACAACGATTAATGTATTATCAAAAACGTTTAAAAAAACTACAAAAAACTTCGCTGCAAAACACTCTGTAACTAAAGAAACTATATTATATATATGCGCATATATACATACATATATATATATATATATATATATATATATATATTCATACATATAAATATATATGCAAGATGCCCAGTCCTAACGATGACCAATGTCTATTTCCTAAACCGTTAGTCAGAGACACATTGTTCCAGTTTCAAAAATACTTTAAATTGTATAATCTAATGTATCAGAAACAATCGAAGTCAATAATTCAATTCCTATAAAAAAATATGGAATTTTAATTTTTATACGGTCCCCCGGTCCGATCAGTTATATTTAGAAAGTTTGATGCACAATAGAAAAAACATCTCTTCCTTACGACCAAAATTTACAGAGTTATAAAGCAGCAAATATTTTGACTTGAGACACTTTTCCACGTTTTAAAATGTCCCGTTACGATAAACCGTTAAGGGATTATATAAATATTGAAATCTTGAATCATATGTTTTAATTTCATTTTCAAATAAAACTATAAAAATTGATTTTTTAACGCAAGAATGGCTTTTTAGACATAGTCAGATGCCTTAATGGATATTCATGAAAAATGTAGTGTTGTTACAATTTATATTCAAAACCCCTTAACAAACAACAGAATTAAGGAAATAGTATAAAATGTTTTAAAGAAACATTCTGAAATTAAAAGTGCACAGTTTATCAATTCCTTGCATTGCAAACACGATGCAAGTGCAAAGATGCCAAGTAATGAATTATTCAGCAAGATATTTAACATACATTTAGTTCAAACTACTGAGCCAAAGACTGTGCCCTCTCAGAGTTTTTTAGAGTCTTAGCCAGTATTGCCTTTGAGTATAGACAATTCTTAAACTATGAAAAGTAATTGTGGGGATAAATTACTAGTAAAAAATACTTCTATAATTCCGGACTGAATAAATAAAGGTTTGAAAGAACAATGAACAGAGAACAGAAGAACTAAATTAAAGGTGTTAAACTGAATAACAGTTCGCAAATTGCCTTCCAATTTCGGCGAAATATTCTGTTTCCGTGACCGTAGTTTATAGTTTGCTGAGGAATTAGGACAAATGGCCGCATCGATCTGCATATCTTCCAAGGAGGTTCTGTAATATCTCGGAGATATGCAGAAGATGTATTCAAATCCGTATTGGGAATGTTTAGGATTGCTGTTCGCTTAGAGTTTCTAATAATGAATGACAATGCTCGACCTTATCAAGTAGACGCAGTGTAAGAACACTTGCAAACGGGAAAATACCATTCGAATGCATTATGTACTTTGGACCTAACGTGAATTCCATTGAGCGTGTGTGGAATGCCTTAGGGCTCCGAATTTCAGCGAATGGAATTCCTCTCCGGATCCTTCAGGATCTGAAAAGTGTCCTTTTAGGAAAGTGGCGTACAATTCCACCAAAACCTGATCCACAGTTTGGTACAGTATATGAATTACAGATGTATACATATTTGTTCGAAGTGTCCGGACACCACTGACAGATATACACTTATCTATAAGAGGAAAAAAATGTAAAAGAATATAGATAAAAAATATAAGATATATATGTAAAAAGTATAACAAAAAATACTTCCGCTAGAAGTTATTTAATTTTTCTATCATTTTCCAATTTTCGTAAATTTGTTTTTAATCTCAATATTTTGAGAATAATGAGCTGCCAAACTTTGTAATTTATATTAACAAATGCTTTTGTAAAAAATGAAAGAAATTGGACATAAATTTGATAAATCAAAAGTGTTTAGTATGCATGTGCCAGCCATATATTTTAAACCACTTAGTACATACTGGGAACACTTATTTTTGTAACTGGCATATTTTAGAAAAGAAGTTTGACGGATATGAACTCTAGTAATAATTTAAAATTAAACAAATATCCTTATATTACTCAGATTTCTAAGGATATCTACTACGGGTGCACCGAAAATTCGGTTGGTATGCGGTATAGTGCCTATTCAGAGACAAACCGAATATTCTCTTCGGCTGAATACTTTAATATTCGGCAACCAAATGTAGTAAACAAATTTAAATATTCGGCAATTGGTAAAATAACACATTTTTGTATACCATGAATGAAAGATATAGTATAATACCGTAGTACTAAATTAATTCAAATTTTTATTTACTAATATCACATTCAAATTAATTTTAATGTAAGAGAAAACACTCTGATGTGAAATTTAAATTTTGTTGCTTTCCAATTTTTTATAAATCTTTTGACACATTACATTAACCTTATTATTGCTGATAAATTATGAAACTGTAACCGGGAAAAATAAACTCTATTTATATTAAGTGTTCATAAATATGTAAAGTGAAAGAACTTAATTTTTTAATAAAATATTCAGCTAAAAAAATCATCATTTCGCAAATATTTAAAAAATTGATTAATAATTCATAAAGAAAACACCTGGATATTAAATTTTGCAGAATTTTAATTTCTGAAGTTTTACACCATATGAAATATTAAATATTGTTTAAAAACAAACTAATTAAATTAATCATGGTAATCAGAGTTTAACAACGGTTTGATAAATTTAAATTTTAATTAAATATTCGGTATTCGTCCGAATATTCGACCAGAATTTAAATCGAATATTCGGTATTCGTTATTCGGCAAAATATGGTATTCGGTGCATCTCTAATATCTACTCTCCAATCATAAAGGCAGATGTAGCATTGTTGTTCAACAGGGGTGCATCATTAATTCTAATAATCGTTGTTAAAGTAATTTTTCGATTAAACAAATAGGAAAATTAACGTACTACACATTTTTAAAACCTTCTGTTATAGTTTAAGACAGTGCTTAACTTAAGTTAATCTATCTGCTTGCCTGGCTGTGGTTTCATATCTATAAATACTCATCTATTTTCCGAAGCTGAAGTGCGTTATTGATTGCTTACAGCATTTCACTTATGTTTCGTAGCACTTTTGCAAGGTTTGCTTTTTAAGAAGACTATCAATAGCTATCTTCAACAGATTTATTTTGATGTTTTCAACTTCAACTTTCTTGGAAGCCGGGGAACACAATTTATGTTTCCTGATGACGTCACTAACCCACAACTGTTTATAACATCCAATCACTATACATAAACAATATGTTTAGCCAGTGTGCGAATTGAGCCTTTTCTCCAGGGGGGACATTTGAGAGAAAGCATTCTCCAGCAGGGGACATTTGATAAAGAAAAAAAAAAAAGAAAAAACAGAAAGAAAGAAAAAGGAGGAAGGTGTAAATGCTCCACTCACACATTATATTAGGTATTACATGACAAACGCAGTCGCCAACATGTCTAAAAAGTGACTTAAATTCAAACAAAAGTCTACCCTGAAATTCGGAGGATGGCGGAGCAGTGCTTGTTCGTTCATTTCGCAGTCTTCCTTTGAAACCTGAGCCCAGTTACGGAATGAGAAGTGGCATCAGGCATGTGTATATCTATTTCAAAGGCATGCTTGTAACTTGCTCCTTTGTCTAGTAAACAAACAAAAAATTTCTATTCTCAATACTTAAAATCGTTAGGTACTGTTGAACTTGTAGGGTGGGACACAGATTAATTTAACATTTCTCCAGCAGGGGATAAATAGTACCCCTGGCAGGGATCCATTAATATTTCTCTAGCCAGGGATATTACTTTCTTCAGCCGGGGACGATCCCCGGCATCCCCCCCGTCAATTCGCACCCTGACGTTTGGGCGAGTTTCAATATTCTTCAGTCGACATTAAGAAATTTATCTCTTTAGTAAGCGTTTGTGTTAAACAGTTTTCAATATTAATGGTTCATTCTACAGACAAACAGAAGGTCTTGCTATGGGAAATCTTTCTCTCACCTGTTTCGTGTGATATGTATATGCATTATTTTGACCATTTGGGATGCTTCTAATTTACTTTCAATTGTTAATTCAGTTGATCCATGTATCCAGTTTACTTTAGGAGAGGATTGCGACAATTCCTTGCCTTTTCTGAATGTTTTTGTTTCTAAGAATCACACCGGTTTCTCTCCTTCTGTTTTCCGCATACCACTTGCCCACACCAATCATTCAGCAAAATCTTTCTGCTCTTTACACTTATGTGTTCCATGCTATCAAAATTTTTCTGGCTCATCTCTCAATACTGAGATTAATTACTTAAAATGACTAACTGTCTCTCGTGGTTTTAGCCCGTCTATTATTGATAAGGCTCTCTATATATTCATTTCCTCTCCTACTGTTAATTATTTTAATCCATTAATTTTGACATCTTATAAGAATGAACTTCTTTTTGAAGTTAATACAAAAATAATATTCGTACATATATTCATGCATATTCTAGTGGTTTATGTATTTATATTATTAATAGTTTTTTCAGAGGAGTGCAAACATTTCGAAACAGAATAGCTTATTGGCAGGCTTAATATTTTTACTGGGCCTCGTTAAATCATACATACATGTAATTTCTTATTAATATGCTTGGTCCTCTATCAACTAAGTTTTCAAGTTATTAAAAACAGAATTATATTATTGAAGTTTTTAGTCAAATAAAAGCTTTTATGACGTGTAGTTAATCATAATTTTGCATTCAAAAATGTCATATTAAACGCTCTTTCATGTTCGTTAGTTTGTGGAAAACAATTATGTTTTTCTATCAACAAGACAAATGATTTCGATAATAAAAGTCACTAAGAAATGAGGAATAAATTGTTCACAGACTTCTAGAATTGGCATCAGCAACATATGCCATAGCAGTTTTTAAATCAATCAGGGACTATTATTAAAAATAGACTTTTATTAAAGTAGTTCGCTAAACTGAGATAATTAAACCACCAAAATACTTAAAAATTTTGTTATTTTTATCCCATTCTCTGGTTTTTCTTAGTATTTTGAACTTACAGGTTATTTAATTGTAGATCTTATGAAAGAGGATTTTTTAGAAAAATTGTTCCTGTGCATAAAATACATATTATGTAAGGTTTGAAATGTGTTACGACCATGGCTGAAACAAAAACCGTGGTGAAACTGCAAAGAACAAGTAATATTGCAACCGAAAATACCGAAATTACGCAGGAAATATATACTTCTAGATACAACTTGGAAAACTAGATACAACTCTAACGAAGAATCATTTAAGACTGGAGGTAAGGTTTTAATTTTTATACCATCATGATCGAATAAATTTTTGACAATTAGGGTTGGGTTATCTACGATAGTCAAGACAACAAGACCTTATACCACAGTCGTCGAGTTAGAAGATTAAAGTACTAGAGAACTGCATTTTAACAAATGGAGACGCTACATAGCTAGGATGTAACATGTTGGAATCATTTTTGAAGAAAATGAAGAGTTTAGCGACATTCATTACATGTCCATCGGCATTATGACGAATACAAAGACCACAGAAAATACGGCACAAAATGTAATAGAAATTGCTCAAAGAAACGCGTTGTAACAAGTACTGAAAAAGTTCGTTGATGTATTTAGTAATAAGCCAGGTGAAGCAAAAGTTGAAGGTCAGTGAGTTCAAGTAATCGAAGAATACATTCAAAATGTCTACAACTATACGATGTGCATATGGCGTTATTTATGGCAGACAAATTTAAGAATCTTTGGATTTGATTGAACCGAGCGATAGTGATTGGGTACACCCAATTGTATGTGTTTCGAAGAAAAATAGCAGTATAAGATTATGTGTTGACTGTAGATAATTGAATAGCTTCAAAATCACTGCCGGATATCCAATGCAAACAGAAAAGATTTACTATTTCAATATGGCAAGCTCGTGTGATATCAGTCCTTGACTTGACCAAAGTGTTACGATGCGTGACATATTAAAACATGAAATAAATAGATGAAATAATTTAAACCTTAGTTTGGCCGTGAAATAAGGTATGAAATAATTGGATTCATTATTATAAAGACCCATCGGTAATTTATTTTAACTCATAAAGTTATTTAAACTATTCTAAATAAGTATAAAATAAAATTTGTTATTGCGTTGTGTTTTCTGAGGAAAGAAAATAAATGGATTTAAAATATTAACTATAACAAACATTTATTAAATATAAAAATCTTATTTACATTTACAAAAAAATATTTAATCTGATCTCGAAAATGTCTTAATTTAGAACAATTAAATTATTATTGTTTACCAAAACACATTCTAACTACTTTAGCAATAATAAACAATATTATTAATTATTACAAATTTGTCACTCTTTAATTGATTGATGGCAATTGGATTTTACCTGTAATCCGGTGCAGAGCAGTGATGATCATCTTTTAGTTTTATTTTTTAACACAATTATTTAAATATCCACTAATGAGGATCACATAAATAAAATTCTGAAAGTTCTTAAACGACGAAAAATTAATACACTAAGAGAACCTTTGCAAGACGATGAAAAATCTCAAACTCTAAGAAACTCTGAGAAATCTGAGAAAATCTGAGAAAATCTCCAAATCTAATAACATCTGCAAAAATCTGTGGAATCTGCTGAAATCTGTGGAAATCTGCCTTCTCTGGCTGTGCAGTCCAGTTTTGCTCAAATCTTCGTCCCCCATTTTCTTCCCTAAACTCGTAAATAATTAGTTTAGCCACTCTGTGGCTCCTAATTCTCCTAAACCGACCAGTTACTAACTCTTTTGCCCGAAATTTACCTCTCTCTAACTTGCCATTGGTCATTTCTCAATTCTCACACTTTCTCATTGGATTTCTACAGCCTTATCGTCAACACCTCCATGTTTTTCTTAAATTTTATTTTCAATTTTTCTCCCCTTGATGTTTATTATATTTTTTCCTTTTCTGAAGCTTTGCCTACGAATTCTCACCGACCAACATCAGAAGCTTCCCGCAAATTGACCGCTGACGTCCTGACCACAAAGGTCAGGCATTCAATGGTTCCCACTTCTGTCGCGGTTGCACTCTTTGTAAAACTGCAAGGCGTCCCGCGATACACAAAAATGATTTCTAGCTAGCGAACATTCGTTTTTCCCACTCTTTTCAAAGAACGCCAAAAGATGAAATTTATATGTTCGACTTTCACCAAGATTTCTTTTTAACTCTTCCGAGCGCAACGCTTAAAATTATTAATAAATTTCCTGTCCTGACATTTAGCTGAAGTACACTTTTCTATGATATCAATGACTTTTGCACGTGCATGAATTCCACTCCTTCCAACATTATCCCTTATTCTGTTCAATTCCGTATATTTTTTGAGACTTGCTTTTATTAAACTCCTGACGCAACTTTTGTGCTAAATTCTTTTGAGAATACCGCATGTTTTTAGTCGACCTTCAGGTGGTCACTAATGAACGGTTTTTAACACCTGCAGATTTTTCTGGAATCGCACTTTCTTAATAAAGGCTTTTTATCTGCATTGGGGCTGTATACAAATTTCTGCACATTACCTACAGGCTCAACCTAACAATCCTACCAAAAATCCCGTTAAAGAAAAAAAAAAGAGAAAAAAAAAAAGAAAAATTACTGAAGTCCCACTAAATCCAATTGCCATTTGAGCGCTTACCATTGAATAGCTAATTACCTTTAGCTAACACAAGAAACACAAATATAGAAAAGATATGTGATACTGCACAATACACAAATAATAATAATAATAATAATAATATAAATTGAAAAAATTAAAATAAACACTTTACATATAATAATGAACTCACAATAAATAGACAAAGTAAAATTATCCGATAGGGATGTTGCAAAAACACACTATTAGTGTGTACCAACGAAGAAAAATAATAATAGTAATGATAATAATAAACTGAAAACTTACAATAAATGATAAAAAAAAAAGATTGAACCATAACGTTCGATTTTGACTACATGATAACGGATATTTTTACTTCGTACGTATAATAAACAAAGTTAAATGAAATTACAGTGTTATCTGGATCTACAACAACACGTGACTGCTGATGAGATGAGTGTAATTAGCAGACAAGCAATAAATAGTGATGACCCTATTAATTTTAAATAATATATAGGAGATGCTAAAGTAGGCATCTTAAGCCAATCAGGCCATGAATATGGAGTAGTAGACGTAGCAGATTTTGTGTAATTTAAATTTAAATTTAGCAAGTCTACCGAAGGCTCATCCAAACAAAATTGAACAGGTTTACATTGTATTAACGTTTTGGACTTTAAGCACACTTTTTCATCATAACATTGCTTATCTGCTAAAAATTTAATCAATAAGTTAGTCAAATCTAAATTTAAATGAACAGCTTTGGTATACACAGTTAATTGCTGGAAATGAATGTCCACTATTCCTGGTTCACACGTGGATTTAGCAATAATGTTCATTCGTGCCAAAAGTCCACAACGGTAACAGCCTGTAATTTGAATCGGCCCATCACTAAAGGATGGACAGACTGTGATCGTCTGCAGCTTGATTTTGTAATTTGTGAAATGCAGTTGCAGTCTAACTGCTGCAGAAAAAAGCATTGTAGATGTTAATTGTCCGTTTTTTATGTGAAACAAATGTAAGTTCCGCTCTAGAGGTAACGCTCTGTCTTTTGAAGCTCGGAGATTCTCTAGAGCATCAGGAGAATTAATACATCTAAGGGTGTCTTCAAAAAAATCACAGGTGGAAAGATTGGGGTCAAAGATGAAGTCTGTGGAAATGGAGGAGTTCGATTGTGTCGCCCCAATCTCTCCCGCTTTTGGGAAGTTTCGTGCACTTGCAGGGGAAAGATAGGCCTCAGAGGATTTTCCTACCCTTTGAATCAGCGAGTCGGTGATATGCAATTGGGGCTGATCATAAGCCCCTAGAATGGAGATCTTTATACCAGTGTCCGTATACGTGTGATCTGTCACTGAAAGTCTCGTTAAGGTATTATTCTCGGTGTGAGTCACCAAGATATGATACCTACAAGTGTGTCCTGTAATTCTGGAGACTTCGTAGCTATGAAGCAAATCGGGGATATACCATGTTCGATGAAAGTTGCATGCTGCTCTGGTTAAAATGGCACATCCTACTCCGAGTCCACCCGCTGTACACGTGGAAACTCCCGGATATTCCCGGCTTTCGGGAGTCTCGGCTTCAAACCGTAGGCCACCTTTCCCTATGGATTTCGGAACACAGTGAATTCCACGTCCACAAAATTCATTGAAAATGCAGCTAATCTGAGATAAGTGCCGTGCTTTGACAGGGAAAGTGAAATATTCTCGTTCTGTGTGAAAATCGCAAGTTACCTCCTCTAATTTCAATTTCAGTGAGAAGAGGTGATTATTATCCTTATCTGTGAACCATAGGCAGGATTCTGATGAAATAGACGGTAAGGATATTTCCGCGGTAGTGTAAACTTCACATGATCGTGTGATGTCCTGCAAAGTCTCACATGCACGTAATTCAGATTGTACAATTGCTTGGGTATTACACTCCGCTAACGTAAGTGGCACTAAACAAAGAAGAGTAATTAATACTATCTGATGTTGAAGAAGAGGAGCACCTCGAGCTGCTTGTCTTTCAAGGAATTCATATGTTCCTTGGGTAGTATCTTTGCCAACATTGCCTATAAAAGCGCCTAAGAGTAGTGAACAACGTGCAAGAAGTTTCAGTGCTCTGCCGCAGAAATTGGCGACAAATGCTAAAGTTGTGAAAATGAAGATCACCGATTTTAATATTTGTTTAACAAATAAGAGAATAAACATAGCTATAAAAAGAGCTGCTGAATAAATAATGTATCGTAAAAATAAAGGCAGGCATTGAACATGTCGAAAGACCCCTGTGCAAAAAAAACAAAATCGTAGCTGACAAACAGATTTTCCTGCCATATGAATACTGCCTGTAATGTTATGTCCATTGGTGTGAATGTAAATAATCTGTATTGTCGATTTGTACGACAACATCTCAAATGGAAGTATTATCAAGTTGTCGTCTGAGACATGAATTATTTGTTCAAAGTCTTCGTTTCGCAAAATAACACGTCCGCGTCCCGGCAAATGAAGAATTGGGTCCGTAAAATTCATCGTCAAATCGGAGTTCTGAAACACAGCTGCTTCTCCTTCCAACAACCTGCGACGGAGTTTAGAACGTTCCTGAAAGTTTTTGTCCAGCAGGCATACTTTCAATGTCAGTATCTGGGGATTGTATATAAGCTTGTCAGTAGTAATTGCTATTAATTGCGTGGATAGATGCGTGAACTGGCACCGACAAGGAGCATTTGCTGTACAATTTCGCACTGCACAAAAATCGTCCGGTCCGTCAATTTCATTATGCTCACAACTTGCCCCTTCTACCGAAGTGCATTTGTAAGTTGTAGAGGTGAGCGAAGTGATGTTGTTACACTTTAGGAGAAACTGAGATGGCTCCACAAGATCGCCACTTGGCGAAATTATAAACGACTGTTGCCCCGTAATGCAGCTATGGCAGGATCTAAATGCACATGCATTATCCGGCAGAGTAAACTTTGCGAGAGAATGCCGAGGATAATTTTTACAATGAAATTTGTCTTCTTTAAATTCACATAATTCTCCCTCGTGTTTGGCCTTAACTGCCACTGCACATACCAACAGGAACAAAACTGGAACAAGTAAACTCCAATTACCATCATTGAGTGACAATGACATATGTTATTAATATTAAGTAATAAATTACTAAAATCTCTCTCTCTCTCTCTTTTTTTTTTTGTGTGTGTGTGTATGTTATAAACGTAAAATTCAAAACTTTCATTTTCTAATATCAAAATTTTTTTTTTTTTTTTTTTTTTTTTTTTTTTTTTTTTTTTTTTTAAACTAGCATTAAATTCATAATCTTGCTTTTGTTTACCTCACTTAACCATGCTCATGTTAATGTAAGAGACATAACACATAATAAAATTGAACACATCGATGACACCTCCAATGCTAATGTCCAATTCGAGAAAAAAAAATCTTAGAATCTTTAATATTTTGAAATTCATTCAATATGAATCAAAATGCTATGCTATATATAATAATAATAATAATAATAGTTTAAAGTAATAGTTCAATTCATAGAGTAAAAAGAAAAAAATAACAGCAATAACTAAAGAAGTGAATGTATATAAATTCAAAGGCATGTAAGTATACTAAAAGAAATCTTGTATCTAAGTAAGCTTAATTATCCTAATGTATTACTAATTTGAGTTGTCGCTTATACTCCAATAATATTAAATAAAAATTGACTAAATGAAAAATATGCAAATGAAAGAAGAAAAAAAAATTCACAGAAAATTGAAAAGTAATCACCTAATTCAGATATTAGCGTTTCAAACAACTCATTATAGCTGGCCAGGTCTATAACTAACAACAAAACACTAATAACCTCTAAGTGAAAAACTTATCAATAACAAGTTAAAGAAACCGAAAATAAACTTATTAAATTAATAAAGTAAGTACCTAGAATGCAATGACTATTACACGAGGAAAAAGAGGAGAGGGAAAAGAAGAAAAAAAAAATAACAAGAAGAGAAAAAAGAAATCGCGGGAAAATATATTGAACTTAATGTTGGACGTATTGAATCTATCTTGTAAGGCACATTAATTAATTAATTTATTTTACAAATTTTGAAGGATGTACTGCAAGAGAAAAAAACAATTATGAACAAACTGTTACTACGAGGGAAAAAAAATCAAACATTATTCAGTGAGTGATAAAGACCAGTCAAACAATTTATCCGCGAAATTTCTTTCATGCGATACCCTTGGTGAGATCGTGACCTCAAATTGTATGAATGCGTTTGTGACTGTGCCGAGTTAGTAGCCAAAGCATTGTCCGATAAATTTTGAGAAGCATCTATTTGATATAACTCCGTGTCATCGGAGTGGAGGGAACGAGGAGGCGAGCTAGCTTCTGTCTCTGCCGTAGGGCATTGTGGTGTTTGGGGGTGAGAGATAGTATGCAATAATGCATCCTCTGCTGTCCATTCATCGAATACAGCATTCGGCTTTTTATTTTCCTGTAGCGACTGGACCTCTCTATTCAATTCCAAATCATTTTTAACTAAGAACTGTAAATAATCCAGTTCTTTCTTTCTCTCCACATAAGGTATCAGACGTTGTGAATGAACAGTTTGCGGTTTTACTTTCGGATTGACTGCGTCAACAATCGTATACAGTACCTTATTCTGGCGCTTTTGAATTCGGAAAGGACCAGTGTAATTTCTCCGCTTAGGGAGTGAAGAATGTCTGTCGCTTTCGGGTGCATATAAATAGACTAGCTGCCCATCGTAAAAATCGCGGTATTTCGCTGTTTTTGCCTGATACTGTTCCTGACTTTCTGCTGCCTTTATCAAATTTTCTTTCACCTTTTCGAATGCATATTGTAATTGCCTTGTCTTTTTCTCGACAAAATCCTCATACGATGTATGCTGTGTAGGCGTTGGACTTTGTAAAACATCGTTCGGTAACATTGGATCGTAACTGAGGTGTAGATATGCTGGTTTGTCGTTGATCACGGAGTGCATACTGGAGTTATATAAGAGCGCATAAAATTGTATGTACTCATCCCAGTCCGAGGTACCTTCTGCGAATATGGATAACGATTTTTTAATATTTGAGTTGATACGTTCCGATTTCCCGTTACACCTTGGATTCATCGCTGTAGTTTGTAATTTAGTTACACCCATACGATTACACAAATGTGAAAATAATTCGCTCGTGAAATTAGTACCTCTATCTGTCAAAAAGTACTCTGGGAAGCCAAAAGTACAAGCGAAATCGAGAAATTTTTCTGCTGTTGTAAGCGCAGATTGATCCGGTATAGCGTATAATTTAATGAATTTAGTGAAGTGACAAATAATCGCCATTATGTACTTATTTCCCTTTGGTGTTTCCGGTAATCTGCCAATAAAATCGCAAGAGACGTATTCCATTGGTCGAGATGGTATGTAATGTCTCTGAAGTGGTACGGGCGGTAATCGATTCGGAGATTTGAAGGAAACGCATTGTTTGCAAGTTTCTACATAGTGTTTGGTGTCTGAATATAAATGTTCCCAAAAATATTTTTCCCTAATTGCATCGTATGTTTTTAAATGACCAAAATGAGGAAGGTGTTTTGCTGCCAATATGTGTGGTTTGTATTTATCAGGAATGACTATTTGTGTGACCTTTTGGGATTTGCCGCCTCTCGGTACGTAACCTGTATGTATTAATAAATCATTGTGAAGTGCATAATCTTTTAATTTGGTTGGTAAAGGGCGTTCGCTTTTTAACTCGTCTATTATGGATTTTAATTTTTCATCGGCGTGCTGAGCTAATTTGATATCATCTGTGGTAGGCATATCTATTTGAATAGAATTGACATAAAAGTCTCTAGAAAGAATATCCGCAACGTGGTTCTCTTCTGATTTAATAAGCTCGAAATTATAATTATATTCATTAAGGAATGTGAACCAACGTGTAATCCTATTTCCTGGGGATTCCAATTTTGAAAGTTTTGTTAGTGCAGCATTATCGCATCTAATAGTGAAGGTGCGACCGTATAAATAATATTTGAAGCTTTTGATTGCCTCAACAATAGCCATTAATTCTTTCTCCATAATGGTATAGCGAACTTGCGTCGGGTTTAGTTTTTTTGAAAAGAAAGCTATGGGATGTATGATACCATGTCTATCTTTTTGTCCTATGGTCGCGCCTAAAGTTTTATCGCTGGCGTCAGTTGATAAGATAAATTCTTTGTCATAATTAGGGTGAATAAGAATGGGAGGCTGAGATAATTTGGATTTTAAAATTTCAAATGATTCTTGTGCCTCAGTTGTCCACCGAAATTTCTGATTTTTTCGCGTTAAATTTGTTAAAGGGGCCGAAAGTTCTGAAAAGTTACGTATAAATCTTCTATAGTAACCCACTAAGCCCAAAAATCTACGCGTTTTTCGAACAGTTGTAGGAGGTGGAAAATCCGTGATTTTTTTTATATTGGAGTCGTTAGGGCGAATTCCGGTATCATCTAACGTATGACCTAAGAACTCAATTTTGGGAAGGCAAAATGAACACTTTTCAGGATTAAGTGTCAGTCCGAATTCTCGAAATCTTTCAAATAATTTTCTTAATTTATGTAACATTTCTTGTATGTCATTAGCACCTATACAAAAATCATCTATATAATTCGCAATATTTAACTCAGAAATAGGAGCTAAAAGCTGATCGGAAAGCCGACAAAATGTTTCTGGGCTAGCTGCCAAGCCTTGTGGCATGGACGTGAAACGATACGAACCAAAATGGCTAGAAAATGTGGTCATGTCCCTGTCTTCCGGTTTCAGTGGAATTTGCCAAAATGAAGATGATAAATCTAAGGAAGTAAAGTACTTTGATCCTCTCAATTTTTCTAATACGTGATTAATTAATGGCAATTTATATCTAGGGTACTTTAAATGAGTGTTTAATTTCCGATAATCCACAACTAAACGCCATTTCTGTTTGGTAGGATCGTTAGAAGGATTTTTCTTTTTTATGAGAAGTGAAGGAAAACTAATTGCACTTTCTGATTTTTCAATAAGTTTTGCTGATTCCAGCTCATCTAATTGACGTTTTAATTCTTTTTCTAACGCCTGTGGCACATTATAAGGGCGAATAGATGGTAATTGTGTAATGTCTACTGATAAATTTGGCGTTAAAGCATTAGTCTTGCCAATTGTGTATAATCGTTTGCTAAAAATATCTGAAAATTCGAACAGTAGAGGTAATAACTGATCTCTCATTTGTGCATCTAAGTGGTCTAAATTGAAGTCCGATGTCTTTAGTTCTCTTCGACGAAGTTGTTTTATATGTTCAATGTCTCGAACCGATTTGTCAGATGTAATGGAACCTAACCGAGTCCCTTTATTAAGATGTAATCGTTGCGAAGATAAATTTGAAAGTAATACTGAAATGGTTTTGTTCTTTTGAATTTTACAAACACCTGAATTTAATTCAACTGGTTTGTTTACCTGTAGAGGTGTAAAAAGAATATCCTGCCCTTCCTGTTCAGAGATGTCTAATTTCAAATCAATTAATTTTGACTCGTAAGGGCGCAATATGCACTTTGTTTTTAATGTTGCATAATCTACATGTGTATTATTTGATGAGATAGAATTTGCATCTCGCACTTTAATTGTAAAATTTCCTAATTTTAGAGTGTCATTTAAAAAATCCATGTTTACATTATGTTGTTTTAAAAAATCATACCCGAGAATTGCCTGGTACTGTGTTGTGAGTGCATTCTGTGTAATAAAAAGATTATGTCTGAGCCTTTTCGTACCGATAGTGATTGGCATTGTAAAGGAACCCACTATCTGCAAAGAATCTCCCGAAATAGAGTTAATATTAACGTCAACCGTATTTTCTTTGATTGACCTGTCGTGTTTAATTCTGTCAAAAATAGGTTTCTCTAACAGGCTTACAGAAGCTCCGGTGTCTAACAAAGCTGTCACTGAAGAACCCGCAATTTTGATGTCAATGACCGGCAAATAATAATTTAAGGTGTCAGCGCGGCTAGAATATACCTGGGTATTTACAACATGAAACCTTGATGCCTGCGGCCCTGTGTAATGTTCTGTAGAGGGGGGAATACATGCGTGGGCCAATAAATCATTCGACTGAGAATGTATCCCCCTTTTTAGTTTAAAGAACTCCGGGGAAAATAATGTGTATCTCGTCTGTCCTGGAAACGTACTTTGCGAGGAGATGCATTATTATTTGGGCGATTTTCGTGAGAGGGTCTATCTAAATTTTGCCTGGTGAATACCCGACTTCTATTCCTACTGTCTCCATAATAACAATCCTTTGTGAAGTGGTTTCTTTTGGAACAAATTTCACAGAAGGGGTAGTCTTTATTATTTTGAGAATTCCCTCTAAAAGGAGACTGCCTATTCTGTCTATTTACGAAAGACCCCTGGTTATGACGGAAAGATCTTTCTCTCTGTCTGGATCTGTCAGACCAATTGTTATTGTATGACCTATCACTATTGGAAGGCCTGTTTGTTCTGGCTGTAACAGTTAAGTCATCCAGTTTTTGAGATAAAGCGGCTACAGTTTCATCAGTCTTTTGAGCATGAAGTTCTAACAGCGCCCGCAAATCGGAATTGGAAATTTCTTTCTGTACATTATTAATTGTGGTATAAGTATTAGATGAAGAGGCACTGGGAAAAAATTCCTCATTGGCCTGTAATAATTCTACAAATTTAACCGCATCCGAGAAATTTTGAGGATCTTTAAGAAGTGTGTCTTTTTTATATTTTGGCAATAAGCCTTCTAGAAATTTGGACAATTTTGTATGCTCAAATAGTGCCTTAGTATCTTGGTTAGTCAAATCGATATCCCCGAAAAAATTTTGTGTAGCAGTTGCTACGCGTGTCGCATAGATTTTTGCACTCTCTCCTTCATTCATTTTACAATTTGAGTATTGTTTTTGCCTTGTGGCTAAGCTAGGTTTGTTATCGAAAAATGCAAGAAATTTTGTTTTAAATGTGTCATAATTGTGCTCGTCTGCGAAATCCGGTGAATTAATAATGTGTGAAAGTGCATCACCCCGAATTCGACTCTTAAGAATTAATAATTTTTCCTCATCCGTACATTGAGCGAGAGATGTAATCTTATCAAAGTTATCAAGAAAGTATTTTGGTGTCACCGCCGACAAATTGTCAAACTGCGGGATAATAGCTTGAAATCCCGCTAACTTAGAAATGAGGGAATTGGATTGTGAAATTTCGGCATTAGGTTGTGCCATATTGAGAGAGAAACTAATTACCAAGGGTAGTAACTTAATCAACAAAACAAAACAAAACAAAGTATCGAGATAAAGGTAAATGGGTGAAAATTGAAATCATTAATTAAATCCTCCATTAATTAAATCCATCCATTAAATAAATATGTTATTACACTGACTACTAAGTATTACCACATATGTATGCAATAGAATACAATTTTAGCACATTATCAATAAAGGAATAATTCTAAAATGTCAACGCAAAATTTTAAAATGGTTTTAGATTAAAATGCTATACACACAAAAATAATAAAATGCACTAAAGTAAACTAAATATGATATATGAATAAAATATTAACAAAATACTCATGAAATAATTAATGTAACATTAACGAAAGAAAGTACGAGGTAGGTTTAGATGTTTAAAAGATAGTTGTTGATAGACCATAAAATCTGACATTTTTTTGAACATAAATAAAGAAATAAGAAAAATATTATTAATACATATACATAAATATATATATATATATATATATTTTTTATCCGCCAATCCTAATTATAAACGCATGCATGCAAATGCATTCCTAACATGATTTAACTGCATACTCACAAGTACACAAGAAATAATCTTATTCAGTTTTGTAACTTAACGTACAGTAAACACTCTAAATAAATTCGTTTCAGCATTCAATAAAATAGATATATAATATTGAACTAGTTATCTTATAAAGTAATATATGATAAAAACACATATAAGGTATCATAATAATCTGTCTCCCAACACTTTGCATAGCAATGTAACTGGACAAGAAAATTGAAGGTGACTCAACCTTGCAGTTTTTAATAGTCAACGATATAATTTACTGGTAATCTTTGTTTCTTTTATTTTATTTATTTATTTATTTATTTATTTTCTTTGTTAGTATTATTTCAATACTGTCTTTAATCTTTTTAATTTTAAGTTTTAAGAAAACGCGTGTAAGCATGTTAACTTTTATTTTATCTTATTTTTACATAGTGCTATTGCTAAAGTAGTATAGATAGTTCTTATAAATTTTGATAACATTGTTAAAACCGTGTGGTAACGGTATAATTATTAAACCGTTTGGTCACGGCACCATTGTTACGATGCGTGACATATTAAAACATGTAATAAATGGATGAAATAATTTAAACCTTAGTTTGGCCGTGAAATAAGGTATGAAATAATTGGATTCATTATTATAAAGACCCATCGGTAATTTATTTTAACTCATAAAGTTATTTAAACTGTTCTAAATAAGTATAAAATAAAATTTGTTATTGCGTTGTGTTTTCTGAGGAAAGAAAATAAATGGATTTAAAATATTAACTATAACAAACATTTATTAAATATAAAAATCTTATTTACATTTACAAAAAAAATATTTAAACTGATCTCGAAAATGTCTTAATTTAGAACAATTAAATTATTGTTTACCAAAACACATTCTAACTACTTTAGCAATAATAAACAATATTATTAATTATTACAAATTTGTCACTCTTTAATTGATTGATGGCAACTGGATTTACCTGTAATCCGGTGCAGAGAAGGGATGGTCATCTTTTAGTTTTATTTTTTAACACACTTATTTAAATATCCACTAATGAGGATTACATAAATAAAATTCTGAAAGTTCTTAAACGACGAAAAATTAATACACTAAGAAAACCTTTGCAAACGATGAAAAATCTCAAACTCTAAGAAACTCTAAGAAATCTGAAAAAATCTGAGAAAATCTACTGAAAATCTCCAAATCTAATAACATCTGCAAAAATCTGTGGAATCTGCTGAAATTGTGGAAATCTATCTTCTCTGGCTGTGCAATCCAGTTTTGCTCAAATCTTCGTCCCCCATTTTTTTTCTAAACTCGTAAATAATTAGTTTAGCCACTCTGTGGCTCCTAATTCTCCTAAACCGACCAGTTACTAACTCTTTTGCCCGAAATTTACCTCTCTCTAACTTGCCATTGGTCATTCCTCAAATCTCACACATTCTCATTGGATTTCTACAGCCTTATCGTCAACACCTCCATGTTTTTCTTAAATTTTATTTTCAATTTTTCTCCCCTTGATGTTTATTATATGTTTTCCTTTTCTGAAGCTTTGCCTACGAATTCTCACCGACCAACATCAAAAGCTTCCCGCAAATTGCGCCCTGACCACAACAGGTCATATGCATTCAATGATTCCCCCTCTTTCGCGGTTGCTCTTTTTGTAAAACTGCAAGGCGTCCCGCGATACACAAAAATGATTTCTAGCTAGCGGACATTCGTTTTTCCCACTCTTTTCAAAGAACGCCAAAAGATGAAATTTATATGTTCGACTTTCACCAAGATTTCTTTTTAACTCTTCCGAGCGCAACGCTTAAAATTATTAATAAATTTCCTGTCCTGACATTTAGCTGAAGTACACTTTTCTATGATATCAATGACTTTTGCACGTGCATGAATTCCATTCCTTCCAACATTATCCCTTATTCTGTTCAATTCCGTATATTTTTGAGACTTGCTTTTATTAAACTCCTGACGCAACTTTTGTGCTAAATTCTTTTGAGAATACCGCATGTTTTTAGTCGACCTTCAGGTGGTCACTAATGAACGGTTTTTAACACCTGCAGATTTTTCTGGAATCGCACTTTCTTAATAAAGGCTTTTTATCTGCATTGGGGCTGTATACAAATTTCTGCACATTACCTACAGGCTCAACCTAACAAAAGGTTAGTGGCAAATACCAATGAAAGAAGCAAGACATTACCCTGTTGTTGTTTTTTTACCCATTCAAGGCATTTTTAATTGAAAGTGATGCCCATTTGGCATGAAAAATGCTGGAATTACTTTTCAGATATCTATGGTCAAAATTTTAAGATGTCATATAAATTATCGCCAAATCATACATTAATGATTGAAAAAACACTCAAAATACTGGTGTTAAACGATAAAGTAATTAAAAAACTTTGTAAAAAACACACATAAGAACTTTTACTTCTTATGTGTGTTTTTTACAAAGTTTTTTAATTACTTTACATTAATGATGTTGCAATATTTTCTGATCCGTGGATAGATCACCTTAAGGATATGAATGCAGTACTTATCACTCTCCGAGAAACATGATTAACTGTAAATAAAAAAAAAATGGAACACTTTCATATTTTAAATACGCACTAAAATTCTCTATTTTAAAAGCGTATCACAATCCATGCGTCGCCCTATTTTTCTTCCTTATTCCATTAAGTGTATGACTGTTAATAAGTGTGCCTTATTTTTCTTCCTTGATCCATAAAAACATTGCTTTATAATCGAAATCTATCTCGAAATCGCATATTAAAACTATTTTACAATCTTCGCCAAGTATATTCCAACTATACTTCACCATTTTAGATATTGTTTCGAATGTGTATCATAATCCAAGCGTGCGTTTGTCTTTCTCGGGTTGATTCCTCCATTAACGCCCCTACTCTCGCCAAGGTGGCGATCATTAAACATATGCAGTTACCATGACGATTTTTTATATTTATGTGGCAACCGTAATTTAGAATTAAAATGTAGATTTGGAACAACGTGTAAGTATAGCATTCCATTACTTATTTATTGAGCTTGGGTTACCAATTAATGTAGTTTTAATAATTAAGTGTCTTTAAATTCCTTCATTGGTGCGTTTTTCTCTAATTTTTCCACTTAAGTTTTCATCTAGTTCTTTTGGGAGCATAGAAACTTGTGCATAAATCTTTGAGACCCATGACTGCAAAGATCGGCAAATTGTGGCGATTTTTTATGTTGGCGAGAGTGAGGGAGTTAAATAAAAATCAACTCTTTCTTGTACCATAAAACACATATTTGGAATAGAAATCGATCTTAAAATCACCTACTGAAGCTGTTTTAAAATCCCGCCAGGCATATTCCAACTATACTTCACCATTTTAAATGCTGTTGGAAAGTGGATCATAATCTATGAATGAGTGTACGGTATTTGTCTTCTCTGTTCCGTAAAGCACTTTTTCGAAATTGAAATCTATATGAAAATCGCCTGCTAAAACTAATTTACAATCTTCTCCAGGAATTTCTAACTGTACTCGTAATATTTGTATAATAAATTGTCGCGTTTTGGCACCGAACTTATAATTGATACTTTTATCAAAAATTGCAAATCTTGTACGACTTTCAACATTTTATTAACGACCCGCCCTGTCCACGTTCTCTGGCAAATACGTTTGAAAATATCTTCATCATGACACTTCATATCTGCAAAACCTGTCTAAAAGATCGAGTAGACAAAAATGCGTGCGCAAAATTCTGGGTTTGAGCGATATAGCACACTAGTGCTAAAAAAGAGTCGCATTGTTAACTTAAATATGACTTTGCGCTTCCTTCAGATGCGGGGTGTAAGGTTTGAAATGTGTTGTTGTATGGCTGAAACAAAAATTATGAACTTCACAAGCGAGCTCCTTCGTTTTTCAAAATGAAACTTGAGATTGAAAAGTTAAATAAAGCATTATAGCAATCGCAAGATGGAATTTACACTTATTTTTTAACACTTTCCGACAAAGTTGAAAAGTGTTTATGATTTCGGTTTGTCTGTCTATTTGTCCGTCAAGCCCGTCCGTGCTCTAACTCTCGTAAAAATGCATCGATTTCCTCGAAATTTATACATAAGAATGGATCAAATGAAAACGGAACAGTGATCATAATTTGTGTGTGTATGTGAGTGTAAAAAACTGTGTTTAGAGGGGGAGGTGAAAGAAGAGAAACTTTATTGAAGAATGGGCTTGCCTTTTTTTAAGCGCGCCCAACCACGTGATATAAGTTTGTTGTCCGGGGAGAGGGCCAAAATCATATTGATTTCTTTTCCTTGATTTTCTGGACCGTCGTCAACAATCGACAGTGTTGACTATAATCGAATTACTCTAAGCTTATTATGAGTATTGCATTACCCTTGCATGTGCTGCAATCAAAGTCATGCTTTCTGGCCTTTTGTCTTCTTGTGGTGTTTTGCTGCATGACAAGGCGTGGCCGCATACGGCCACTCGCATACTCAGTATGCTGGAGCAGTTTTGGCGGAGTGTGTTGGAATACCCGCCGTACAGCTCTGACATTTCACCATGTGATTTTCACATCTTTGATTCTCTAAAGAAGTCGTGGAAGGGTCGACGTTTTCACTTGGTCAGTGTAGTCATGGACAATGTTTGAAAGTGGTTTCAACTTCAGTCAACTCTTTCTGAGAACGAGGTATTCGTCGCTTGGCACAACACTGGGAAAAATACTTCTGTAATTTTGATGATTACATTTTAAAATAAATAATACCTTTTAATTTTGTGGCTACTGTCCCGTTTTCATTTGATCCACCCTTATATGTTGTTCCTATATGTACTGAACCATGTGCCCTATTGAAAATGAGCTTTGGAGGACCTATAATTCTTCTACAGGAGGAGTCAAAAAAGATTTCCAATACCTTATACGCTCTATGGGCAGTTATTTTTAAAGCGTAATACGGACAACCGCTCGAAGATTACTCCAAGCCATTACTCCAAGAAGATTAAATATTTCAAAAAGATTAAAAATCACAAAAAGCGTAATAACATCTACACCGTTTGTACGATCTAATAGAAATTTTTCATAATTATGTATAAAAATATAGAAAACAATCTGCGCTACTTTAAAAATGTAAAGATCCACTCGTTACCTCATTTTTAAGCAATTTTTCGCTATTTTCAGCTCTATTTTATTTTTGGGAGTCAAAAAAAGTGAATCATTTGCGTGAAAAAATTAGCTATTTCATATAACAATGACGTTATACTGAAATCACGGCATCAGGCTTTCAAGGGAAAATTGCAATTCCTTTAAATTAGTATTTAATAAATAGTTTTCCTGGATTACACAGTTCTTTTTTTTTTCACATATAAAATAAATTTCGTCTGTATGAACCATTGATATAAGGCGAGATGTTTCCAGCGGAACGAAAACTTTTCGCACGTTTCTAGGAGACCTTTAATTTCAATATATAATAAAAATTGAGTATGAAGTTATTTATTTGAAGTGGACGAAGATTAAATATATTGAATGTAGACATACGTAGGTTGCTATTTATATTTCTGGCCTTGGCAACAGAAAGAGTGGCTAGGCGATCGCTGACGATTTAAATCGAAAATTTAATATTTGCAAACATAAATTCTTCAGAACGATTTGTGACATCGGCTTTATTTGTGATGTTTACGGGAATTTTAAAAATTCATCTCGTTAAAAAAATGGAGTTGACTCGTGAACATTTTCGTGCAATTATTTTTCATAACTTTCGACGTGGATTGTCAAGACAAGAGTGCTTCGATGAACTTAAATCTTTATACAGCGATGAAACACCATCCTGCAGCACTGTAAAAAGCTGGTATAACGAATTAATCGTGGTCGGTGTTCGATCCAGGACGAATTCCGTGCAGGTTGTCCAAAATCGTTTTTGTGCCAGAAAATATCGATTCTGTGCGAGAACTAATTAAGCAAGATCGTCATGTGACATACCGTGAGATTGAGGTGTCTTTGGACATTAGTATGACAAGCATCAATAAGACATTGCATGAACATTTGACCGTAAAAAAGATTTGTTCGCGTTGGATCCGCATAATCTGAAAAATACTCAAAAAAAGGCTCGGATCGATTGGTGCAAGGAAATGCTGACAAAATACAATCAAGGTGCATCAAAGGCTGTGTATAACATCTAAGCAGGTGACGAATCATAGATCTATGCATATGATCCGGAAACAAAACAGCAATCGCATGGGTCTTCCAAGACCAGAAAAATCCAACAAAAAATGTTCGAGCAAGAAGCTCATAGAAACAAATGGTTGCCTGTTTCTTCGGCATTACCGGCCACGTGGCGACAGTGGCATTAGAGCAACGCAGCACGGTTAATTCTGAATGGTACAAGACTATTTGTTGCCAGAAGTCGCCGGAGAAATTCGAAAAAAAGCAGAAGAAGCGATGCATAATTCTTCTTCATGACAATACGAGCTCTAACACATCGGCTCAAGCAAGGATTTTCTGAAATGCCAAAACATTGAATTGATGGGTGATCCACCGCGCAGCCTTGATTTGGCACCCAATGACTTTTTTTATTCCCGTACATCAAAAATAAATTACATGGACAATGCTTTTCGACACCCGAAGAAGCGGTTAATACATTCAAAACGCATGTTTTGCAGTTACCTCAATCGGATGGAAAAAGTGCTTCGAAAATTGGTTCAAACGCATACAAAAGTGCATTGATCTTCATGGAGAATATTTTGAAAAACAATAAAACCATTTCGGTCATAAATATTTGTTTTTTCATTATTAGGCCAGAAATATAAATAGCAACCCTCGTATTCTGTTAAATAATTTTCTAGCGCCCGTTCTAATTGCTTCCATAACGGGGTTTATCTTCTAGTTTTAGGAATATTCAGCTATTTGAAATGAAGCAAAATTGAAAAAAATGTTACTAAGGGTTAAAATATAATGGGCTCTATCGAAAATAGTGTCTATATCATTAACAGTTCTTCTACAGGAGTGTTCAAAATATTTCCAATACATTATGGTCAATGGCAGTTTAGAGACAGACATAGGCATCCATTAAAGCACAATAGCGTCCTACTATATAATTAATGATATAACGAGATTACGTGCCTGCTTCAAAAGTTGAGCCAAAAGTCGACAATATTAGCGACTTTTGCGATAAATAGCCAAATATGGTGTTAAAATATATTTCGAAAAATGAACCCAACTTGGCAATATTTTCATTATTTAGCGGAAAATCCAAAATATACCTAATGTGAACATATTAAGCTATGCCGATTTTATTGGAAATTTTGAAAAATCATTACTCGCCCTCGAATTAAACGTTTTAGAGTGTTGTCAAGCAATTCTACACAAGGGCTATCAGCCTAGGAAGGGAGTTGCGTTGGTCGGAGGAATTTTTAAGGGTTTCTGGAACATTAACCGATTTACATGCAACAAAATTGCAAACTTTGTTGCATGGCAGATTTTTTAGAGCCTGGAACATTAATTTTAGACTACTAAACCTTAAAGTAATAAATTTCTTGCTCTACGTGTTCGTGCGACACTGCTGTATTATTTAAGAGAAATATTGATATTATTAACATAACAACAACATTTAGAAGTGTGTATGAGTTCGGTTTGTCTGTGCGTTCTTCTGTCCTCAATAGAACAAGTACAAAAATGTTTATATCAGTTTACTCTTCAGTTAAATATGATAGAAAAACCCCTTTAAAGTTTTTATCAGGGTTTCACAAAATTACATGTATAGTGATAATAAAATATTTTTTAAAGATTCTCCGAAATCTTCCCACATCGCTAAGGACAATACATCGCTAAATTTGGCACAAAAATATTGTTGTTCAGAAAAGTGTTTTATAATCGATGCGTTTGGCATGATTTATCTTTCTACTTTATTTTAGATTTGATAGTTATGTTTAGAATGTTGAAAGCTATTTTGAAAACAGTAATCTTAAATGGAATTTTGTTTACGTATTATTAGCCCCCTGAGCGTCTTGGAAATGGGCAAAAAATTTAAAGTGTTTTACACGATAAAATTTCCAAGCAAGTTTAAAATAATATAAAACTTAAATTTCGATAGGAAGATCTGTAATTATTAATAAATAAGCTCCTAAATTGCTTACAAGATTTAATATCAAAACTTTTTTACCTAATGCCTAAGTGTTATAAATAATTTAAATTATAGATTCATAGCAGGGAAAACTGGAAGAAATTGGAAGGGATTTTACGTCAATACCGCTTGGAGGGCTTTAAAGGAATAAAATTATTTCTTAATCAACAATATATTGTGTTAGTTTGTCTTAATATTGATAAAATCAAACATTAGTATATATTGAATTCAAATAATATAATCATAGTAATTGATTAAGTGTTCACCACTTCCTTACATTTGCTATCGTATGTTGCCCTCAAATATTTTATTTAAACTGACTACAATATGTATTTTTTAATGTAAGACACTACATTTTTATTCTAAAAACCGACTCAACTGAAAATTCAGTCTTTGAAGAATTTTAAGTATGAAGCTAAGCTGTCGTCTTTATACAAGAACTCGATTATCTTTAGATTTAATTAAAAAACACAAAAGATTTAATTAAAAAATAAATAAAATCTTGGTATTGGGAAAAATTTAGTTATTCAAGTTTCTGATAACTTTCAGAGTTTAACAATTTTATTACTTCGCAGCGGTGTGTAATTCAAATAAATTTCAAAAAGTTTTAACATTATTTATCATTTAAAAATAATTTTGAGAAATATCCCCTTGAACGAGGTAAAATGGATAGATAATAAAGTAAACTTAAAATTTATTTTTTGACGAGAAGTTTTGCAATCAACTATCCTGTTGGAAAGACAACATTATCAGGGGACAGAGCGTGTAATTAATTTTTAAATTAGATCGTCGTCCCAATATTTCATCGTGGTTAAAGTTTCTGTTTGTTTTAGAAAGCATGCGAATATTATAAGTTATTTCCCTTAAAAAAAGAGGGAAAATCAGCCGTAAATGAAAATTTTAAAATGTTACCTCGGGTTATTTTTTACTAATACTTCCTTTGTGGTCGCTAATAAAAAAGAAGGAATACAGATAATTTTTAATTAATTATATTTTTATGAGTTAATGTCTCGATTATAAAATTAATATAGTTACGAAGCCAACTGTTAGATATCAAAATTGAATTCAATTTTGTATTTTTCAAATTATAGAAATAAAACTAATTAACCTTTCTACCCTGTCTGGGTCGATTCGACCCATTTCTAAAATTGATCTTTCGATATCTTCCACAGGTGTTAATTTAGATCTTTCAAACTTCATGTATTCCTCAAAGATGTGCACTCGTTTAATATGTGCGTTTTTCAGAGTCGTAAGAGTTTTCTGCAATCACCCTGAAAAAAAAGTGACATTTTACCTGTCTGGGTCGAATCGACCCATGTTATCATTATGCGTAGAAATACATGGAAAACCATTCATATTTTGAATAGACTTTATTTTATTGTGTGGTCGATAGATAAAGGCAATATATTGAAAGATAAATATGATCTATTATCTGCCTGGTATGCTTAGCCATTTTTATTTAGTTCAATAACATGGCGAATCGCAAACGTAAACTTTCTGAAGAAGAGATCAGAAAACTCTTACAAGTGCTTTCTGATCTATCTGATATAGGTGAAGATGAATGTGTTGAAACAGATGAATCTGAACACATATCGAATGAAGATATTTCTGATGAAGAGATACATACGTCCGATATTGAAGAAAGCATTCAGCCAGCGTCTACGTTTGTTAGTAGAAACAAAACTGAATGTTGTAAAGTCGCTCCTACTTCATGCAAAGATCGGTAAGTAATCTAATTTCAATTTATAGTTATTTTTAATTTTATTTGTACAAAATGTATTATTTATTAAAAAATGCTGATATTACTAACAATTTTTATTATGATTAATTATTTATTATTTTTTTGCTGTATAGACAACACAACATTATGAAATTGAGTCCTGGTCTTATGCGTTATGGAATTCAGCGAACAACTGAGCAGTCAATAACAGCCGTGAAACATGCTGGTGTTTATAAATCAGCAGGAGAATCTCCCAAAGAGTTGTGCAGCAAAGAAGATAGCCGAGTTATTTTTCGTGCAACTATGTCTTTACAACACTTTGAAACAATTAGGCAGTTCCTTAGGTGTGACAACAAAGAAAGCAGAACAAGTCGTCGACGCCTGGATAAATTAGCACCCATTAGATCATTATTTGAGATATTTGTTGCACAATTTCCGAATATGTTTGTGCCTTACGAATGTTTGACGATAGATGAATAGCTCGTGCCATTTCGAGGTAAGTGTCCATTTAGGCAATATTTACGAACAAAGCCAAGCTGGAAGTATGGAATTAAATTATGGTTGATGTCGGATGTAAAAGCAGCATACTTGTACAACGCTGAAGCTTATACTGCAAAGCCTCTTCATGGTGAGCGTGATATAAACCAAGGAAGAAATGTTGTTTTGCGCCTGGTAAAGGCAGTTGAGGGCACTGCTCGGAGCATAACGGTGGATAATTTTTTCACCGATTATATCCTTGCAGAAGAATTGTTAGAGAGAAGGATTGTAAGAGAAAACTAGCACTTTTTGGGACTCTTAGAAAAAATAAACCGTTTATTCCTCCTGTATTTCAAGCATCACCTGATAGGGGGGTGTATTCTCCTCAGTTTTCGGATTTGAACAGGATAAGACCCTGGTATCGTATGTTCCAAAAAGAAATAAGTCAGTGATTCTTCTTTTCACTATGCACCAGGACGCAAAAGTGTCACAGAAAAATGAAAAGAAACGAGATATAATCTTATATTATAATGAAAATGAAGGTGGAGTGGACTCAGCTGATAAACTAGCTTCCACCTATACATGTAAGAGAGGAACAAGGAGGTGGCCGGTTTGTTTGTTTTATATGATTGATCTAGCTGCAATTAATGCTTTTGTTGTTTTCATGCACATAAATCTGTCGTATAATGAACGCAAACTTTTCAAAAAACGGCTTTTTCTGAAAGAACTCGGAAAACAGCTGACAGAATCTCAAAGAAATCGCCGGGAATAAACGAATGTGTCGGTAGCTATGAACAAGAAATTACTAGCTGTAAAAGAAGGCGATGCAGATAATTTGAAAACACCTAAACGAGGAAGGTGCAAAGAATGCGGCCCTAAGAAAGATAGAAAAACTCAGACAAGATGTGGATCTTGTCAGTCATTTCTTAGTCAAGAGCATGCAAATACTTATTGTAAATATTGTATTAATACGTAAAATAATATGTAATGTGCAATAATATTTCATATGTAATTAAAATATGCAGAGATAAGTGAAATAGCAAGTAATTATTTCGTGCGTTTAAATATTTTAACAAGCCACAGACGCAATCAAGGAATCGGTCGAACTGGAGGAGGAGGGGGGGCAGTAAAAAGGAGGTATAAATGAGGTAAAATATACATACTTAATCATTAACTAATAATAGCATCCAAAATGAGCCAGACGGGAACTATTGTAAAAGACTTGAGTAAATCTATACAACCGGGTCGATTAGACCCATCCAGGTAAAACGTAACTTTTTTTTCAACAGGGTAGGAAGGTTAATTAGGTTAATGTGCTTAAAATAATTTACCCGTGAAAGAGACTCCGGGAAATAACACAACAACAGTTATAATCTATACTATGCTTTTAGATTACATACTTTCTTCTATACTATAAAAAATATAGAGAGTAGATATTAGATAGATTATAGAGATAGAAAATATTTCTACTATAAAAAATATAGAGAGAAGGTGTCCCATAAATACGTGTCTAAAAGGTATTTATGGGAATCCTGTATTACCAATATTATATTGGTTTCTAGACAAAAAGAAAAGTAAAGAAGCATATTGTTTTCTGCAATAGAATTTAAATTTAGAGTATTGTTATTGTTTGCGGGCTGTAAATTGAAAATGACGATGCTGTTTAATCACTTAAGATATTATGCTATGGATACAACCAAGCAATTACTTTCGTGAACTGTTTTTTTCATTAACTCGGTAAAAGTACATTAAATAATTAAATTTCATACGCCCTTTATCCTTTTACAAATCATACTTAAAGCTAAGTGTATCAGTTAGTCTGATAAATATCCATGAAATTTTGTTGGGGAAAAAAAATTGTTATGGATCAAAACTGCTCGATTGAGGTATGGTCAAATATAAGAAGTCAAAAGTTTCTAGGAAAAGCAATGTATCATACTTTGTCACAAAATTCTACTGATTACATGCATCTATCTTTCATCCTAATACTATTTTTCAGGTAAAATTTCCATAATATTTCTATATTGATTAAGCAGATACAATATTTTGTGCTATAACAATTCCATCGATTACCAGAAGCACATCGCGTTGATAATATATTAAATATTCAATATACGTCTGGGCTTTTAATGCCGATACTTTAAATTTCAGAATTTTTTTTTTTTGGGTCAAAAGTTTCTGAGTTTGATGATTTAGTAAACGTTAAAACGCTATCATTAATGCTGTTTTTTTAATGACATAGTCTTGTTCGGATAAAATACCATGTTTAAACTTTGTACAATATAAAAGAGTTTCGGTTTGGACAATAAATTTTCAGTGTTTGATTTTTTTATTATATTCTCACAATATTTTATTTAATATTTTTTAAGACTATTTAAAATTGCAATTAAGAAGATTTGCATTTATTTTACCTTTACACACTCTCTCTCTCTCTGCGCCGTAATTAACAGAATAACTACACCACAGCGTGCGGGTAAAATAACGAAATTTTCAGTATATTTAAATTAATTATTTTTCTAGTATTTTGAGATGGTCAATGATTAACATATGTATTTTCCTCCGTGAGAATAGTATTATGAGCTATGTTTGTAAGAACATGG
>JAWZYV010017931.1:0-49069 GCA_038373885.1 Cheiracanthium punctorium
CAAATAAATTTTCAACGAGTTTTTAATTACAAACGAGCTGTGCCTAAACATAGGATTCATATTTATTACATTTTAAAGCAAGAATTTTACTGGTAATATCTTTTTTTTTTTTTTTTTTTTTTTTCATCCATTAAAGATGGACACCATCCACTTTAGTTTCCCCCTATCCTCCTCCTTCGAAAACGGTAATCAAAATGTACTGATATTAATATTTAGGTATTCGTGAAATCTGTATTTTGCAGGAAGAATTTCACGGATATCCATTATTTTCATTGAAATCACGCGCCGGATATGCGACCCCTAAGATTACTAATTTTGGAAAATACTCTCTAATCTAGTACTTACGTTAAAGAAATGACGTATGTGCCAAATTTTGTATTATTAGTTTTAGTAGTTTGCGCCAGGCGAAATATTGACATACGGAAAAAAGTAATTACCTTGTTGTCAACCCAATACTACTGAATAAAAATTTTTTTTTTCTTTAATTCACAGAAATTTTTCTGGCTGTAGTGGTGCCGGAATATCTCCGTTATTTGACTAATATCCGTTTCTTTTTTTTTACTGTCAACTGAAGAAACTTTTTCAAATTCATAGAAATTTTTTCCTCTTCTTCAGATTTCAGGAAGAAGAAGTCACGGAAATATTACGGTTGTTATATTCACGGAAATTATTCTTTGAAAAATAAGGGATAAATTAGTGTATAAATGCGAGTTCTTCTGAGAGTGCACTCTTCTGGTTTTCACGGATGTTTCTTCAATAAATGAAATCTATCCCTGAAATTCTTGCTTTAAAATGCCACAAACACAAATTAATTGTTAAGACACAATTAGTTGGTCATTAAAATAAAAATAAAATTTTTTGTTTTGCATTCAATGTGCAAAAGGCGTTACCTTACGATAAAATCTGTAGCAAAACGCTGTGCATAGGTCTGAGTAAAGGAGAAATAAGAAAACTGACTTAGCGTGCTTGCATTTCGTGACTACATCCAACGGATCAAATCCACATTATTCCCCCTCCAGTCTACGGCCTTGAGAAGGGGGTTTTCTCTTAATCCCTAATATATATTAAGCTGGCTCGATTGTATTTATACTTATAAGATTGCTCTATAAGACAGGATGTTCTAAAATTCGTAACCTCTGAGAGTAAAGGTGCGTTCAGACTACGTTCTTATTGTCGTTCGAGTTCTTATTGTAGCTATCGGTCTTATTGTAGTTATTATTACAATTGTAGTTATTATACAATATTAGATATTGTAGTTATGACGTCAGTTAGCGACGATAAAACCAGTTTTCTGGAATTTAAGTTCTTTCCAAATCCGTGCCTAATGTCTCTACGATTCCCTCCTCTTCTTTTGTTGATAAGTTTTCAAGGTGGGGAAAGGATCATCAATCATTCTTCCCGCATGCACCATACTCAACCCTTTCCAGTTTCACCAACCGATGCGGATACGTCATTACAAAACTTTCAAGTCCAGAGTGTGAACGCTCTGATTTTTTGTGCTTACGATTTTTGCGACATTAGCTACAAGAAGAACGGTAAAAACGCTAGTCTGAACGCACCTTTAGAGGGAAGAACGTCAGTTTGACATATCGCCCTGATACCTCATATGAAGAAATCTGGAATGACTCCACTCGACTTTTCGATCTTTTGATCTCATCAAGCACTTCAATAAATTTAATTCATCTCAGGCGTCTCAGGGAATTCTCTGTCTGTGCGACACAGCCAGCTGTCGTCAAAAAAGGGTCTCTAGAACTGTGGCACGCGATAAACATTTCGATCAGCCGCCATCTTGCTGGTAGTTAAGTCGAGCGATGGCAACGGATGCCCTTTTTTTAAGCATTGGGCAATCTATCCAGCTGTTCTCGCATTCTTCCATTTTTCAGCAGATGTCAGTGCTGTTAAAAATAATCGTTTCCATTTTTCTACGGGAAATGACGTGCTAAAAAGTAAAGGATTCTCGTGGGAGCTATGTCAGCCTCAACTATTTTCATAGCAATCAAATCTATTCTTCGTGACAGGCAACAGTCAAAACGTCAGAGTTTGGTGTTCCCAGAGCGGGAACACTGCGCGTTAAAGGGTAAACAGCGAATGGCGAAGGAAGTATTTGTAACCTTCTATCACTTTAAAATCTTCAGATATCCGGTGTAACTTGTTTTCCAAGTGATTTAGTTGGCTAACATAAAAATTAACTTTTTCCGTTATCAATTCAGCAAATGGCTATAGCTTGTGAAAATGAGTGCGATTTCTTTCCGATATTTGCGTCGAAAACAGATATAGCTTTAACTTGAACGCCTTTATTTGGGGCCGACGCATAATCAAGAAGTATATTTTCGCCTTGGATACTTTCGTTTAATGCGTTTAAGTATCAAAGCAAATCAGTAAATAATGCGAAATCCACTTGCTAATCTTCAGTCATTTTTAAATCGTTGTCATCCATGTTCTATTTTTTTCTCAAAATTCTATTTCATTTTTTAATTGCCACACTCGTTCGAAAACTTGCCCAGCACTTAGCCACCGGACCTTCTTATGGTACGCAGGAATTCAGAATAATCTCGAGAGGAATTCTTGTAAGGCGAGAGGAATTCTTGTAAGGCGAGAAGAATTCTTGAAATTGTCTGTTTATTAGTTCTCGGGCTCGAACGGTGCTGACACCTTTAACCCTTTAACGCGCAGTGTTTCCGCTCTGGGAACACCCAACTCTGACGTTTTCACTGTTGCCAGTCACGAAGAATAGATTGGATTTCTATAAAAATAGTTGCGCGTGACATAGCTCTGCGAGAATCCTTTACTTTTTAGCACGCCATTTCCCGTAAAAAGAAAAAAAAATTGTCAGGATTATTTTTAACAGCACTGACATCTGCTGAAAACTGGAAGAATGCGAGAACAGCTGAATAGATTGCCCAATGCTGAAAAAAGGGCAGCCGTTGCCATCGCTCGACTTAACTACCAGCAAGATGGCGGACGATCGAAACGTCCATCGCGTGCCACAGATCCAGAGACTCTTTTTTGACAGCTGTCGTGAAAAAAGAGTCTCTAGATCTGTGGCAGGCGATGAACGTTTCGATCGTCCGCCATCTTGCAGGTAGTTAAGTCGAGCGATGGCAACTGCAGCCCCTTTTTTCAGCATTGGGAAAGGGTTGCGCCTCAAAGGGCTGACAACGATATCAAGGACATGCTTTATTTGAAATGCAGCGCTTTACAAACACTTACTGATGTCTCACACAATGCAAGAATATCACTTTGCTGTCTAGATATTTCTCGTTGAATATACCGACAAACCCTTGATTCGTTCCTGTCATGTTTGGGGCACCGTCGGTAGTAATGTTCATCAATTTCTGCACGCTTAAACCAAACGAGCGAAATTCGATCAGTCGGAGCGATTTTCGGCCCAGTTTTCAAACGTGAGCGTCTCCTTTAGGAGCGACCACAAGAGCGGAGCGAAATATAACAATGAGCGAGAAGGGGAATTCTCAGAAAAAAGACTATTTAAAGAGCACTTTTGCGGGAATACCGGTAGGTTTCCATGGTAACGGATCGCTCCGCAATGTATCGATTTTTTCGCTCTTTGAGTTTAAGCGTGTGTGATGCAGAAGTAGTGAATTTAAACATTTTTCAAACTTTCATGCTAGCTAATTTTTGAAAAATGCTAAATTGGTCGTCAAAACCTCGCACAAAAAAAATGAGCAATTAAGCGGTATCTGATATATCTGTGTTTTCGTCCACTGTTATCGAAAAAGCCAAACAGCTTTTAATTTTCTCTTTAATGTGTTATGTTCTGGGTAATTTTTTCACTCTTTGATGTTGTGGTTCGGCGAAATTCACTTATTGATTAAAAAGTCTCTTTTTACCTGGGCACAAAGCATCAGCAATCAAATTTCAAACATTCCTTCACAAATTCGCCTTCGAGTAATATTTTATTAGAATACTCAATTTTGTAAGCTATCGTTCAACATGCCTTAGTCACGAGAAGACACATGGGCTTATCTTTAAACATAATGAAAAAATATATTTGATTAATCCCAGACAGCACATGAGCTTAAATCAAGCTTGACATTCTTTGAATTCGACGTATTAATACAAGCTTGACAGTTGAATTCATTTTAAATTTGAAGCAAGCTTGGAGATTACAAAAAAAAATGAGTCAGCTAATATTTTTCCGCGGAATTTAAGCCATTTGAACGGTCCAGCTTGAATACAACTTGATTACTGCTTGTTTTGGAAAGCCACATCCACATAACAAATAATTTATCATCAGTCATAAATGTTCTTGACCTTAGAATTTAAAAAAAAAAAGATTCTATATTTCCAAATATTAAAATACTTCACAATAAAATGCAAATATACTACAAAATTGATTTCAAAATCAGTCGTTTGTTTCGATTTTGGCCAATATTGCCCAACATGAGTGTTGCGATATTGAAAGTTTTAAAACGTGTGCTGCTTTTAAGTTTATATTATGCTTATTTCCTTATTAATAGAGTCTATAAATCACACATAACATTATTTTGATTTTGATTCATCCCATGGAAAAATAAAAGAAACAGATCGGCATGGGCCAATACTGATCAATTTTGTTAAAAACGGCGTGACAACCATAACAGTCACTTCAAACTTTAGTCATGTCAACGCGAGTCAGGGTGGCATGGTGGTTACGACGTTTCCCACACCTTAGGTCCCGAGATCGATCCCACTCGCGGACGCTAGACGGTAACTCATTAAAATAACTTGAGGTTTAAGCGTAGAGGGGAAAATGCGTGGAAAAATAAAATATATGGGGCGAGTTCATCGACCGGCGCCCCATGTATTTAGGAATATTTTTTAAGTTTGAATTAAGCTTGCTATGTCAAGCTTAATGCAAGTTGGACAAGTGTAAACTTGATTACTTGATTCAAGCTTGCATTAAGCTTACACGCTTGAAATTTTCAAGCTTAATTCAAGTTGATTGACTTGATAAATCAAGCTTACTGCAAGTTTGATGCAAATTTGCTGTTCTGTCTGGGATGTTAAAATGAATGAGTAATGAAAAAATGTTTCTGGCGATTTTTTTTTTTCCTCCTTCTAAAACATCAATTGCAGTTGCCTTCATGTCAGTCTAAGTATTAAAACAAGATCTCTTCTAAGGGCGAATTATGTATTTTGTGAAGGCGAATAAACTCTGCCTTTTTACAGTTATTTCGTAGACTGCATCGCATGAGACCTCATGGGCTGTGGTGTAGCGTTTTCCCCACAGTTGGGCAGCGAATAAAAAAAAATTTACATGTCCACAAAATGTAGTCTTCAATGTTGTCCATCGTGATTTTGAAATTTTTATAAAATTCATAACAAGTACTTCTCATAAAATAATCGCGATCTTTTCCATTTTTTTTTTCTTTTTTGATAATTATTCTATTATAAAAATTACTGACTGTATCTTTAATGATATTATCAAGATCTTCAAGAACTTTCGAAGACTGAGGATAATTTTGACCCGCAACTTTGCAATTATAAATTTCGATTGTACAGCAGGCCATTTTTTTTGCAGTTCTCGCGTTTGCTCTTTCTATAATTCGGAATGACCTGCCGCTGCCTGCAGTACAACGTTCATTTTAAAAATATATATTGAAATAATCTACTATAATGTAGGTACCTGGAGGTTTGGATTGGTTTAAATGTTCTCGAGGTTTTCGATAAGGCAAACGAAGCCTGCATCACGGTTAAAGTTAAGCCATCTACCTAGTGCGCGTTAGTAAGCTCTCAACCAGCACCAATCATTTTAAATTTAGGCGTTATCAAATCTAAACCGATTGATCGTCACTCTTAAAGTCAATTGAGTGCACTTATTTGAAAAACTGAAATTTCAGAGACAGGAGCCAGTTGACACAGTTTTCGACAGTTTGTTTACAGTTCCTCCGTGTGCGTTTTGGTGAACAAACGCTTCCCCGAGGCAAACAAACTGATGTCGTACTTAAATTCGAAAGAAACTAGGACCACTAATCTTATAAGTTCCAGTTTTTACACGGGAACTAGTTGCAAAAATTGATGAGTTTACGAACACAAGGTTTTGAATTCTAGCGCTTACTCAATGGCCGCATTCGTAAACGCCAAACGAGTTACACTCGTGCAACGAGTTTCCATCTAAGGTTTCCGTAAAGGAAACTGAGTGCATTCAGTTTATAAACTAGAGCGTTCGTACACAAAACTGAGTGAGATTAGTTTCAAACGAAGTAAACTGAGCTCGGATCAGGTTCGTTCAGTTGTTGTGAAGTTACACACGTAGTTGCTGTTTTACGTTTGCTGAAGCTGCAAATATTATTTTTTCGAGGAGGAAATTCATGCATATGTTAGATACTGCTAGGAAGATACATAATTTTTCAAAGGTAATAATTTTGTTGTAATTTTCACTTTAGTAAATTCAAAAATGCATATTTTAGTGTTGAGATTGAAGTTGATTTAAACCGTTATTAGCGAAGTTTGAACTTCTCTTGCTAAATACTTTTGAAAAAATGAAGTTTAAATTTCTAAATTTTGATCTGTGTACTTCAATTATGGCCACTCTTTCTTTTAAAAATCCTGTTGATTTTACATTGAGTATGTACTACTAAAACCTCTCCTCAGCAAAAATAATGCATACGCAAATTGTAAACAAACACGTCTCCTAGGGGACGAAACTAAATAAACTGAAGTTATTCGTAAAGTCAAAAGAAACTGATAGCCACTGCTAGCACTAAACACACGCATTCCAGTTTTCTTAAGAAACTCGTGCAACGAGTTTGTCGTTTGCGAATGCACCGAATGTTAGCTGGTCATGAAGACAAACAATACTTTTTTTTTTTGGCCTCACCATGACACAGTGGTTATGTCATTGGAAACGGTAGATGGCCGAAGTGTGGCGGTACCGGGTTCGGGTCGAAGCGCGTGGCTGTTGACCTATTCGTTCGGAGTTTTCCGTGGTTTTCTCCGAAACCTGCGTAATTACGGGTTAAGACCCCTTAAAAAAACCACCCACGGAGGGCACCACCTATTGTGTTGTCCTTCTGACGGGGATTTATAAGTTAAAACGGGCCAAGCACACAAATCCGAAATATATGTTACACAAACAACCAAAAAACAAGAAGCCGATCGGATTGTATGGTGGATAAAGCACCGTACCACGGTTTCGGGTTCAAATCTCGGCAGTCGAGGTTCGATCTCCGACTGGGCGTGGATGTCATTGTGTCCGTAACTTCATAGGGGCAACGTTGGTCCACCTACTAAGTGCCCCCATCATACAGTGACCAACAACTGGCGGCCTTATTCGCGGCCAATGCCTCCAAGGCATGATTAAGGCCCGCCATTTGAAAAAACAAGAATAATTTTTTTAATCTATATCCCCTTCAGACCTGACAAAAATCTCACATGTCAAATTAAAGAGCAATCTCGTAATTATTTCGAAAAAGCCTATTACATTTAAAAATGACCAGTAGAAAGCGCATTTTCAAATAATTTTTCGAATAAAAGCTTCATTCCCAATCACAGTTTCAGTAGTAAAAAGTTGTTATCATCCATAAAGGAGGATTGTCAAGAAACTTTTAAAGGTAAAGGATGTCCTACAAGTTCTTTTCAGCTATTTGAATTTCGCAAATAAGCAAAAACTATTAACAAATTCAACTTCGGAAATTTCACTAACGTTCAAAGATTCTTTTGTGTAACGGCAAACAACGATAAAAATAACGGCAAATGTTAGACAATATTTTTAGGACAATATTTTAAATGTTCGGAATTTTTATAAATTCAGGACTCGTACGAACCCTGCTTTCTCATATTTCTTTCAAATTTTGTGTGTTTCCGAAAGCTGATTGCTCTTGACAAAACTAAAGTACGAAATTTGGTCATTACTCGAGTACATTTTTGAGGGAGTATACCTGGTCTACGCTCGCTCGCAGACCACGCGCTTAGCGAGGGTTAGGCATTTTCGGTGTTAATTGTAAAAAATTGTACGTTTTTCAATTTTATTAATTTCCGAATATTGCCCTTTGACTGCACCAGCTTTTCTTGTTTCTGAAGTTGTTTCAAAATGTTTGCAGGATTGTTGTTGTTGTGTTGGAGCATGTATTCGGATTTGTGTACTTGTTCACGAAGAACCGCTTATAAATCCACGTCAAAGAAAGAACAAACACAAAGGGGGGGGGAATGCCTTGGGGGAGGACTCTTTTGGGTATCTAGCGCGTATTCACGTTGCATCTGTAGAAAACCGCCTAAAACTCGAGACCGCTAGACCGACGGCCCCGCGAGAGGACAGAGCCCTGTTCCTCCACTTGAGCCATCTCCCAATGTCAGTGGCTTTAACCATTGTGATGCACATTGGTTGTTTGCAGGAAATAAGATTTAATAAACGGTGAGTTATTGCGATCTACATGAGGAAAAACATGTGCAAAATTCTTCTTTTTAATTTTCCAGACATTTTTCAAAGCTCAGATAGCCTATATTTAAGATCCATCGTAACTATAGAAATAGAAGGGTTTTATTGGTTTGTGCCACATCTGGCTCAGCTGATCTCAGAAATTTATTTATTACTGCAAATTAAATTTCTGAACAATAAATTCTGAGGCAATTTTGTGCTCTGGGATAAACAGTTTTTTCACTGCTAGAGACATGCTACCGTTTTTGTTCATTTCAAAATTTACTTCTTAAACTTCAAATGCTATTCATAATGGATTTACACTTGAATGTACACTCATTTATTTTCGAGAAGCGATGCTAAATATGAGAATCTTACAAAACCATGCATAAATTAAATATATATGGAGAGCTTCCTTAATGGCAATCATTATGTGAAATGATTATTGTTTATCCCATGCAGTTAGAGGAGACAATATTCTAACTCCATGGTTTATGCTAATGCGTAAATTACAAAGAAACGCCATATAATAAAAAGGTCCCATTTATGCCAATTAATCTAAGTTGTTTCCTTAAATCGTGCCTTGAAGAGGGAGAAGCGAAGATAGACAGTATTAACATACGTAATTGTTAGTATTAGTAGAATTGTAAGGATAATATGAATAAATCACAATATACCACGTTAGTAAATATTTCATGAAATTAAAAGTGTTCTGTTCTCTTTTTTCAACGGTTGTCTTACAACTAACTAAATGATAAGTAATTCTAATTTGCGTTAATATATCCTGCAATAATTTTAACAGATGAGATTACTTTAACTTTAAAAAAAATGAAATTCTGTTTTTTCATATGCAGATATGATTTTAGTAAAATATTCGCTCCTTCCCGTATGAAGAGCGGGTGCGCAGCTATTTTTAAATTTGCGGTTGTCCATTTCATATAGTGTCTGAGGTATTTAATGCTACAACTTCAACCTAAAAAACACAATGATGTAGAAATAAGACATTTTGAAAGTCAGAAGTTCTCTGCAAACCATCAAGCTTTTCACTTTTCGGATCGCGAATGACACTAATGTAGTTTTTTGAGTCATTATATTGCAATGATGCCAGGTCAGTACTCATGATACAAACTGTACGCCAATTCAAAAAATGTTTCGTTTTGTTAACATTCCTCATCACTGGAAGTAATTCAAATTACACATGTAAGGAACATTTTCGTTTCCTACTGTGCGAAGAACGGGCACGCAGCTAGTACTTCATAAATTATTAGGTACTAGTATCACAGGGGCGTAGGGTCCATGGATGTAATGGTAGCATTGCTTCCCTTCAAAAATTTTACCTACTTTTACTGCCAATTGTTTTTTATATATCCAAAAATATTTCAAATCAACCTAAAGTTAAGTTTAAATGCGCTTCGTCCAGAAGAGAAAATTGCGAGGAAGTAGAAAGTTTAGTTTGAGGACAGTAGTGGCACAAAAGCCATACAACGCGCTGTGGAAGCAATGTATATATATCCCCATATTTCACTCCTCCCGTATTTTCTAAATAAAAGGGGAAGGGAGAAAACCGAAACTGCTGTGCTGTGAAGTACAGGCTCTCGGGAAGCAGTTGGGTTAATTGCTTCCAGTTCCAGCCACCAATCAAAGAAGGACAGCTTGCCTGGAAAGGAAAAGAAAAGGTAAAACTGGGTTGTCCAATCGGGAATTTTCACTCACGGCGATCGCAGGAGGAAAATTTACAGGGTTTTTTTTTTTTTTTTTTTTTCAGACATTTTCTGGCATTGTTACTTTTTATTAGTCGTAGTTTCAGTTTTTTTAACCCATTTGTGCCTGGATATTTTTGCGACTTTCTTCGATTTTTACTGATAACAGAAATAACAGATAAATTTCTGATGTCAACTTCTTGAACAAGGGATAATTTCTTTTAAAATCTTTATGCATAAAAATCAAAATATCAACATCCTACTTGGTCATGTTAAAATATTTTGTAAAGTTGAGGCTCAATACTCAAGAATAAAGGCTAGGAAAAATAAATAACGTTTTCGACTAATAGCGAAAATGCCGTCCCAAAAAAGGGACACTAGGCATAAATGGGTTAAAAAACTTCGTTGAAATAAATGACATAAAAGCTTTTAGTACAGTAATTAATGTACATTTTTATTCAATCGTATCTTTGTATTTTGTAAAATTAATGATTTAGTTATTTAGATATGTCTTACGTTTTTTATTTTTCTTAAAATAAAATTTTTGGCTTTGAAAGAACTGTGTATGTGCTATAACAATAATAAAAAAAATGTTTCCGGAATAAAAAAAGAAGGACTTTTTCCTATCAATTGTAAACTTGTGTATGAAAAAGTGAAATTGTTTTTGGTAGTTATTTCAGCTTTTTTCACGGAATAGATATTTAAAAACCATTAAACAATACATATATTTATTTAAAAAAACCTGTTTTAGAAATCTTAAAACAACTATTGATTATTTGCATGAAGTGTCACTGTATTTTTTTTTTCTTCAAGCAACAGTAATTCTGTGCATTATTGGCATAATTCCATAAATATGTGAACTCCTTTAATGAGTAACTGACTGAAATGAACTTAGTAAAATTTGTTCTTTTTCTTCCTGTAAAAAAATTAAAAATTTTTACTATTAAAATTTTTTTAAATAAACTGAATAAATTTCTTAAAATCAATCTTCGATTTATAATTATAAACATTGTAATCCATTAGAAATTGTACATACTTTAAGGTTTTACAAACACCCTTTTCCGAACGATAGTTAGTATATTATTTTATTTGCAATATGCTACATTTATACTTAAACGATTGAGCTTAAATTTCCTCTAGCTTCTCTGTATAAATGTTAAACTGTTTAACTATAGTAGTATGAATGTAGAACAAATACCGTCAAGTACTATGTTGATGCAGAACAAAGAGCCACCAAACATGTAAGGTGTTGCATATAACAATCTAGAGACGTTAACGTGAAGTTTATATGATGGTAAAAAGAAATATTTGGATATCACTAATGATTTTGCATTAATACAATGCTAGGCTAGCATATTAATTGTAAAATTAATTGTACATTTAATAATTGTATGTAATTTTATTATGTGTTTGCATATAAAACTGTAAGTATATATTTCTTCTAAACGAAACAGTTTAACTGTAGGATATTAAGAAAAGTTTTGAATTTTTATAAAGTTGCTTCAATGCTTTTAAAAGCTACTCTACGCCACTATAGTTACGGTATTGATGTAGCCGTGATGTTCAACAGACGGCAGTACGTTACGGCGTGCTACAATCAGGAAAACAGTGACATACTACACTTCTGGATCTGCACAGCAACGAAACCAGACGCATTTGTATTTCCGTGTGAACCCAATTTTATGTAAAATACGTAAGCGAGAATAAATAGGCTGTAAAATTTCGAATTGTGTACATGCACTAAGAAGGAAAAACACAACTGTTTATGGCAGAGGAAGTAAAATGTTCTCAAGCAAGTGTGAGATAGAGTTTAGAGAGGCTATTCTAATAATAAGTGTTTTCAAAATGAGCACTTTAAAAATGGTCGAAAGCCAGTAACTTCATCAAGAGATGAAAAGAAATTAAACAAGAAAGGCAAATCATGCGTTTCGCATATATTATAAAACCCTTTCCAACTTCATGTTAATATTGCAAATATTTTTAATAATAAATAACAATAACATACATAAGTGTCGTAGAAATCGATGGATATTTACGACAGTTAGAGCACGGACGAACGGACAGACAGATAAACTGACATCATAAACACTTTTCAACCTTGTTAGAAAGTGTTAATTTATAATGGCGATCACACTCAAACAGTATATACATTTATTTCATGCATCGATAAATTTTAACACAGTTTCAAGTTGCCGCTAAACTCATATTAAAAATTCAAATTCATTTTACACGAAAAACTCAGTAATCAATTCAAAGTTATTTTCTAATGTAAATATTCACCGTAGCAGACGAAAACTTTTTCGTTGACAAATATAAACTCCATGTATTTTAATAATCTAAAGATAGAACCCCCCCTTTTTTTATTCATTTGTTGCTAAGGCAACCACGTTAGCAAATGTGAAACAAAATATTAAAATTGAGTGCTGGTGTTTATAATCTCGTTCACATGCTAGGTTGCAAAATTAAAAACATAAAACTGGTTAAGAGTCTGGGCGGGAAATGTTTTATTCCTTTACCGCTAGGATCGCTGCACTTTACGGAATTTCCAATGCTTACATTATTGAAACATTTAGTTTGGGTACCAAAGACCTAAGCAAGCAGCTATGGAGAGTGTCCCTAACTATAGCATACCTTCGCAATCCCGAAGAAATAATTTTATTTATGAAAAATAAATTAAACTCATAAATCAGGAAAAATCCGGATAATTATGACATCAATATGATATCATATTCACTTGCAACTGCTACTTTTGTCACGCAAATGATTGACTTTTTTTACTCTCGGAAATAAAATGGATCTGAAAATAGCGAAAAATCGCTTAAAAATGACGGACCCAGGCAGCACATAAGCTTAAATCAGACTTGACATTTCTTTGAATTTGACGTATTAATACAAGATTGACAGTTCAATTCATTTTAAGCTTGCAGTAAGCTTGGAGAAGTCATTTGAACTGTCAAGATTGAATACAACTTGATTACTGCTTGATTTGGAAAGCCACATCCACATAAGAAATAATTTATCATCAGTCATAATTGTACTTGACCATAGAATTAAAAAAAAAAAAAAAGATTCTATATTTCCAAATATGGAAATTCTTCAAAATAAATACAATTATGTTACCAAATTGATTTCAAAATGAGTCGTTTGTCTCGATTTTGGCCAGTATTGCTCAACATGAGTGTCGCGATATTGAAAGTTTTAAAACGTGTGCTGCTTTTAAGTTTATATTATGCTTATTTTCCTATTAGTAGAGTCTATAAATCACACATAACATTATTTAAATTTTGATTCATCCCATAGAAAAATAAAAGAAACTTATCGGCATCGCCCACTGATCGATCTGGCCAGAAAACGGCGTGAAAACCGTAACAGTCACTTCAAACTTTAGTCGTGCCAGCGCGAGGCAGATTGACGGAACGGTTAGGACCCAGCCCTTAGGTCCCGAGTTCTATCGCGGACGCTTAATGGAAACAGATTAAATTAACTTGAAATTTCAGCATAGAGAGGAAAATGCGTGGAAAAATGAAATATGTGGGGGGCGAGTTCGCCGGTATTTAAGAAATTTTTTTTTAGAAAAATTTTTTAAGCTTGAAATTAAGCTTGCTATGTCAAGCTTAACGCAAGCTGGGCAAGTGTAAACTTGAACACTTGATTCAAGCTTGCATTAAGCTTACACGCATGAAATTTTCAAGCTTAATTCAAGTTTATTGACTTGATAAATCAAGCTTGCTGCACGTTTGATGCAGAATTTTTTCTATATTCTATATATTTTCTATATTATATATATTTTCTATATTCTATACATATTTATGAAAAATTTCAAGGGGATTGTACAAATGGTGTAGATATTATTAGCCTTTTTAGTGTTTAATTTGGTAATCTTTTTGCAGTAATGGTGGAAATGAGTTTTATCTTGGAGCCAGGTTTCAGTGTAACTATATAGAAGGATGATACGCTTTAAAGAATAACTTCCCATAGAACGCAATGTATTGGGAATATTTTGAGTGCTCCTGTAGAAAAACTATAAATGCTACAAAGACCATTTTCAATAGGTAACATGGTACAGTAGATAAGAGTAACATATATAAATTTCGTAGAAATAGATGCATACTTACGGAAGGTAGAGCTTGGACGGACAGACAGACAAGCCGAAATCATAAACACTTATCAACCTTGTTGGAAAGTGTTAAAAAGATTGTGAAGAAACATCGCTTCCTAAGTTCCTAGTTTGAACTTATTTCTAGTTTGAAGAACATATGAGCAAAAATTGATAAAAATAGTTGTGAACCTTTAGTCAGTAATATGCCAACCCGTTTAAGAGCTGTCATTAAAGCTAAGGCTGATGCAACAAATACTGATTAGCATGTAAAAACCCTTCTAGTCTAAATTTGAGTTATCCTACTTACATAATTCTAGTTTTGTGAACCATCTTTCGAAGTATTCTAATATTTTGAATTTTTTTTTCAATTACTGTTTTAAATATATTTCCTATTTCATTGTGATATGTTTACATTTATATAATCTACAAATTATGCAGATTTATATATACTATGAAATTTATATTTGATATTATTGATTATTTATTTGATAATTAAATTTGCAATTTAGTTGGACATATTTTATTTTATTATTCTAAGTTTTTGAATCGGAGTTGTGTATATATATTGGCGTGTATAAATTTTTTTTTACACAGTTACATGTACAGTGATTACTCGCGTAATATTCGCACTTTTTTTTTCCAATTTTTTTATGGTGAAAGTCTAGGTGCGACTATTATGCGGGGAAATATACAACATAATATTTTTCCCCCAGATATTCTAGTATTAAAAAAAATTCAAGATTACTTCTGTGTATTTAATAGCGTAGCAAATAATTCTAGTTTAATAAATATAAGAAAACTGGTCTATGAATGATTTTGTTTATAATTTGACATCGATATATCAATTCAAAGCTGATGATACATCATTATGTAAAATTTTAAGCGTTGTCTACCTCTTATTCTGACGTTGATAAATCATGCATTGATTACTAAGATAAAGAACGCAGTTTGTTGCCTGCCATGGGCTGCACTATACCAAAGTACGCCAATGCCTGTCTGCTTAAAATAATAAATGGAAACACAACATACTGTAGTTTTAAGTAAACTTTTATTCGAGTCTCTTCGTTCATACAAATTTACCATGACCTCGGTTCCGGAGCACCCAACAGGAAGTCCTTCAATCTTTCGGGAATGTCCAGGTCATTCACCAATTGGGGCAATGCGGCAGACTTGCTTTTCGACACGACAACAAGTCGAGCTTTCGCCGCACATCGGCATAGGTGCTGCAAGCTTCTCGGGGCGTACCTATGTCGGCCGAAGACCGCTGACCAGCGCTGGTCGACGAATCTGTCCAGGGCGACTCGGTCGCAGTCACTGCCCACGAGGTGCAGGAGAAATTCCCGCACCTCGTCTGGGGACACGAAAGGGTCGGTCGTCGCCACGAAACCCAGCCTCAGGCACCGCAGATAAGGTTCTCGGCGTCGCCGCTCCAGCACCGTGACTGCCACCAGCGTCCTGAGGATCAGGCGTATTCGGTGGAAGCCTCTAGCCCGGTCCCTCGATGTTCTGCCGCCGTTCGCCTGAAGACAGCGCCAGACGTTGCTCTCTCTCAGATTCAACCCATGATCAGATTCGCGGTTACCCCAGCGATTGTGGGCGTAAAACCTAGGAAAAACACAACGGTGAGGAATGGCAAATCACTTTTCAGTTTTATATCCTAAAACGTTGAAATTTCTCTTATACCGCCAGCCCTATTCTAGAGCCCCAGCAAGGCAACTGTGGACCCTACAGGAAAAAGGGTCCCACGCGATAACTTACCCATTCTATAAAAAAAGAAAAAAATAAACAGTTACAATTCGTGTACTCTAAAAATTTTTAAATATTTCACGCCTCCTCTCTCCAAACACGAAATTTTGGGTTGTAGTAGCCCACTGCTGAGTTCTCAACCTGGCAAAGTCCAAAATCAGGAGACTTATTTTCGACGAAAAATTAATTAATTAATTAATTAATGATGTGAGTGTAGCAGCTGAAACTACATTTTGGAGAGAAAAAGATTACGTTTGATGCAATTTGGTGTCAGAAAAAGATATTTTTAGGGCACAAAAAAATTAACTTTGGGTTATTGCCTTCTATTAGGTAGTTAGTAGCCTATAAAAAAAAAAAAATTGGTAATTTGGAAAATTTTAAGCTAAAAAATTCAAAATAGCTATCAGTTTTTACTCTTACGGCGTTGGAGTATTAAACAAAACAATGCCAAACGAAAATTAATCATTTTTAAGAGCGATGGAAAATGATTGAACATCGATCGCTTTAGAACATGAAGCTGCATTTCTATCCCCATTACACGTTCGTTGGCGAAGTCCGAATTTTTTGACGTCTCATAGGCGTGGCTTTCTGGAACTAGTTTGATTGCAGGAAATGGTTGCTCGCCATAACAGAACTTTTAAAAATGATTTCAAATTTGGAAAATCGCATTTTTTATGTGGCAAAAAAAAAAAAAAAAAAAAAAAAAAAACGGGAGAAAACGAACAAATTACCGAAAATCGGAAGAAATATATCCGAAATTGAGTTGTCGTCATGCTTAAACGAAGCAAGCGAAATTCGCTCAGTTCGGAGCGATTTTTGAGCCAGTTTTCAAAAGTGAGATTCTCCTTTAGGAGCGTTTTCCGATCACAAGAGCGGAGTGGAATATAACAATAAGCGAGGGGAGAAATTCTCGGAAAAAACGAGAAAGCGAGGAGAGTATTTCTCAGTAAAAAGACTACTTAAAGAGCATTTTCGCGGAAAAACCGGTAGGTTTCCATGGAAACGGGTCGCTCCACCATGTATCGTTTTTTTTTTTTTTTTCGCTCTTTGGGTTTAAGCGTGGGGAGACCAATGAAAAATCGGAAGAGTTGACAGCTCTGAATGGGGTTTAAGCCGTTGTGCTAGTAACCGGAAAGTTGCGGTTTCGATACCGCCGTACCACTAAAGACCACCGTGTATATGCTGTGTACAGGGGCGTAGCCAGAAATTTTTCATGGGGGGGGGTTTACGACTACTACAACTCATATATATGTATACGTGTGTGTGATAATGTAGTGAAGAATATACATTTTGTATGGCAAAAAAATTCCTCATGGGGGGTTATGACCCCCTAACCCCCCCCCCCTTGGCTACGCCCCTGGCTGTGTAAATACACGTTAAATCTGTGGTTCCAGAAGTTCCCTCGGCAGTCACTAGCAATTTCCGAGGGGTGCCAATACTCAGAACATGCCCACTTTCTGATGAGGATCCAAATTGTTGCGGGAAACTCCAGGAAGGACGTTTGTAGCACTACACGCTAAGTCCTACACGCTAAAATCTATTGATTAAAACTAACACTCCTTTATTGATTAAATTTCTTATCGGCTGATTTAAATCCTTTTACGCTAAAAATTTCCGAAAAATACTCATTAAAGACAATGATTTGTTATCTCCTCAATTCGCCTCAATGCTCCCGATTCGCTAGATTCTACTTAGCTCAATTTTCACCATAATTTTGTCTATTTGAGTATTCTGTCTTTTCTCCACGACCAATATCCTATTACTATCACGTGACCAACACTATTCAACGGATACCGGTTCATAGTCACAAACGCGGGCATCGTAGCATCGTGGCTCAAGCGTGTCGTTATCAAAATATGAATTAAAACAATTTAAGAGGATACTGGATGCACTTTTAGTGAATGCCAAGTCCTTTTGTTGTGGATGCTTAGTTGTGGGTGTATTCGCTTGTGATAATTTGGTTTTATATCCGAAAACCAAATGTATCTTTTTCATATTCAGAGTTGTGAAATAAATTCAGCCTAGATATGGAGGAGATGCTTTATGACATATTTTCTTACGATTGGATTATAAAAAGCTGCTGTAAAACAAATGAAGTTATGATATCTCCACTCAAAGTGAGTAAGTAGTATTTTACCTTTTTCATGTAAATAAATTTGGTTGCTGCTTTAATTAAATCTCACAGCTGGTTTAACCATGATTGCATTTCTGTATTCTGACTGTACTGTGAATTCGTTTTATAACTAGCGACTATAGTGAAATTATATTCTATTTATTAAAAAAATACTTTTTTATAGTGTATTAAGATATATGTAATGTATTTGCCTTGATTTAAAATTTATTTTCTCGGGCTTATAATCATAGATTACAGCTGTGATAATAAAAAATGAAGAAGACGAATAATTCAATATATTAGTCCAAAACAGCAAATTTTAATCAAGCACCCTTTTTATAGCTTAAAATAATAATCTTAATTGAGTACAGATATATTAATTAAAAATGGACTGATTTTGTAAAAACGCTCATTCTATAGCTTAAGTAATAATCATAATTGAGTACAGTTATATTAATCAAAAACGGACAGACACTCCTCATTTTTGATTCTTATTTAGCCTAAATGGAGCTGTTGTATAATGCTCAAAAATTGAGAATTTTTCGCTCCATTGATTTTTATAGATTAATGGAGCAAATTTTACTCAATCCGGAGAATGGCTGTTTGAAGTCAAAAATTGGGTAAAAAGTATACTCCGTTTGATTATTATTTTACTCAATAGATTTAAGCGTGTGATTGACGCATTCAATGACACGGGTTGTCCTCTCCTGGCAAACGAACAAACGCGAAATTTTATTTTAAGTAATCTGAAAGAAATGGGTGTAAATATGATATCCATACAAAAACCCTTAATTGTTTAAAAGTTTGTGACGCAGCATTGTGCTTTATAGCTATATGACTTTTAAATATGTGTCTTAAAAATAATGATATCAAATTCTGAGTAACGCCCTGATGTAAACATCACAATTACTCTTGATTTATTTTCTAAAAAAGATTTACACATTCAAGCAATGCTTTTAATTATCAAATACAGGGTAAAATATATCACACTTTCACGGAGCCTATATTATGTATTCCAATGAATTTATTTCAATAATTTAATTTATCTTTTGCGTCATGCTATTCAAATGGGCAAGCAAATTTTGCTTAATATTGTTTTCTTTGTAACAAACTTTATTCATAGAAACATCTGGTACTGTTAATCTTTATAAGATCTCGGAAAATTTTCAGAACTAAAATTAAAACGATAAAATGGACACTTCTTGCTGTAAAATATTATATTAAGTACTAGAGAGGAGCGCTAGTTGATATTTTTTAAATGAAATTCGATAACACGGAAAAACTGCTGAAAATCTTCCGATTCTTGTGTGAAATGTTACGTTTGATAGAAAATCTTTTAGTCGGCCGATTTTGCATTTGAGTCTAGAAAACAATGTTTTTACTTCTTTATTTTTCTGAAAACTAACTAGTTCTTCAAATTTATAATTTATAGTAGTCCACAGTATAATTTCAGAGGAAATATTCTGAAATTTAGCATACTTCAAGCCTAATTGTAAATTTATTTCTTTTATGGAGTGAAAGTTGACCAAAAAACGGGCTTCTATGAAAAAGTGCCAAGTTTAATAATTAAAAAAAAATTAAATAACTTTTAAAAAGTGAAATTTATTTCGGCTCACAGTAGGGTTTCTGAGGAAACAGTCAAAAAATTTTCATAGTTCATTTTCATTCATTGTCAGTTTATTTCTGTGAAAGTCCATCATAAACGTCTTCCTCTCAAAAAAGATCTCAAGTTTAACAATTTAAAAATAAAAGATAAATAGCTTTTCATATTTTAGCTCAATGTCAATTCACAATCTCAGGGTTCCCAACAGAATTTCAAGGTCGATTCCGGGTGAAAAAGAGAGCTATTTTAATCCTATAAGGGAGCTGTTTTGCATGAAAGAAGGACTTGTTCTGTTTGGGAAAAAAAAAGGACTATACACAAAACGGAAATTGTTTTTTGGCTGTTGCACATAAATTCTTATAGGAATTATATTTTGCACAACAGAAACACTTCAGTCTTCTAACTAGAAAGCAGACTAATTGATAGGAGTTATAATCATGTAGAACGATAGTGACGCAGCCAGCCCCAACCAACCAACCGTAAAATCTCGCGGCACTATATATACAGCCAGTTTTTTAATTTCTTTGTTATTCTCTTGTGGATCTCGGAATCCGCTCTAACGAATTTTTTACAATTAATATATGATTTTAATCGGTGCCAAATTCGATGAGTGACGTCGCCGGTTAAGCTAGGAAAACTCGTTTTTTTTATTTAATCCAGTTCAAAGAGGGAACTATTTAACCCGCGTAAGGAAATACGGAAAATGATCTCGTTTGGGAGGCGGTAAACAAGACAGGGAGCAGGAATACAGTGCTGTAGATCCGTGACAAGATTTGTACAAGTAATCTTATATCCTAAGCCAGTTCGGTCGTAGACAGCTGGTACCTTTCGCTTCGTCTTTCTGATCAGATGACTTAGGTTGTGTACCCGACGTCGCCCTTTTGCGAGATGAGCTTTGTGTTACTGTCGTTTTTGTTTTATTTAATTTTAAAAAATATTAACAGATTATTATATACTTTACTTATTTTTCTGCAATTTATTTTGCTATAATTAATAATTAAAAATAGTTAAGACTTTGAATTAAAAAAATAATTAATTTAAGTATTTTTTGGTAAAACTCCTTCCTAACTTCTTTAAGTATTTCGTTTCCCTAGTATTTTGAAAGCTATTTCTAATTAAATGAAGTCTTTATTTTTCTAATATTATTAATTCTATTTGGAAAATTCAATATGTAATTAATATTTCAATGGATTTTTTTTTCTCTTCAGAAAGCTCACATAATTAATTAATAATAATTATTTAGTATTCAAAGGGAAATAAATAGTAGTTTTACATACAATTAGTTTTAATAATAATTCTTTTACTCTTCATGTATATATAAAATTTATTGAAATTATTGAATTATAATTTTTAAAAAACCAATATTTTTGCCAAATCTTAGGTTTTTCTCACTTTTATTTTTTATTCCTTGAAATACCAGATTTAAAAATATGTTCAATACTTTTCAGATAGAAATTTGATTAATTAATCTAAATTTATACATGCACTATATTTTGTATTAGACATTTAAAGGCCGGAGATGGCATCTAAAACAAGATGTTGTGCCTACCCGAGCCGAGTTGATAAGATACTGAAGATGGTAGATAACTGAAGTATGAAGGTCCAGGGTTCTTGTCTACCGGATGGCTGATAATCTAAAAATTCGGAGTTTTGGACGGTTTTTCTCACGATGTAACGTAAATACGCTTCAGAAGCACTAAAAAAGTCAACCGCGCAAGACCCTTATTCTTAAACTGGTAGTTCATCTAAACGTTCTCTAAAAAATGAAATTATCAACGGATAAAAAAAAAAAAAAAAAAAAACATAGTATGAAGCTAGTTTTCTAAAAAGCGACATAAAACCAATTATAAACAATAATTTTTTGAGTAATTTTCTATTTTATTATTAATGATTATAGTCATTAATTAATTGAATCAACAATTTTGAGATGTATCATTAACTTAGTTAAAAACTTAGTGTATCATAATATAGTTAAAATTTTAAATTAGAAATAGGTTTAAACTGAAAGCAAACATTGCATTAATAGATTACATTGCATTAAAATAATAGAACGAGTAACTAGATTATCATTAATTAAGAACGAGATTATTAAATTAATAATTTTAACGAAACTTAACTTATCGTTAAACTGAATGCAAATTAATGAATCACAATGCATTAAAACAAGAGAACCAATAGTTATATATTGTTGAATTACGGCCGATTAGCTACACGTAGGCTCTAAGCCGAGACGTGGGGTGCCCTCCGTTGGGGTCTTTCTAAGGGGTCCTAACCCGTATTTACGCTGTTTGGAGGAACCCTACGGAAAACTCCGAACGATTAGGTCGGCGGACGCAACCTGATTTCGAACCAGGCACCTTCGGTCTCCCAGTTCAGAGCGCAATGCGCTCGGCCACTGATAGGGCCCAATAGTTATATAATTATAGTAAAAAAGTTAACTATAGTAAAAATTACTTTTAGCATTAAACTGAATGTAAATTTATGAAATAAAATCAAAGATGGTGGCAGGGATACTAATCTGTACTCGACCCAAATTATAAATAGAAAATTACTCAAAAAATTATTGAATATAATCAGTATTATGTCTCTTATTATAAAATTCTAACAAAAATATGTCAATTTTCTGTTACATGTTACAAAAGAACTTGCTGTGACTTTTTAATCAAATACTCTGATACTGCATGAAAACAGGTTTGTATATTTATTTACATAACTTAGTGTCAAGCAAACTTCCGAAATTCGCCCTTGAAACTAATTTATTATCTTCTGACCATACCCTTAAAAAGTAATGATATCCCCTGACCCAAAAACCTTAACTAGTTAAAAATTTGTAACGCAGCATTTTACTTTATAGCTCTATGAATTTTAAATATGGGTCTTAAAAATAATGATATCAAATTTTGAGTGAAGCCCTGCTGGGAATTTTAAAGATTTGTTTTTAAATTCCATTACAGTTACTTTCGTTTTATTTTCTAAAGAAGATTTACGCATTTAAGCAATGCTTTTAATTATGAAATACACTGTCAAATATATCACACTTTCACTGAGTCTATATAATGTATTCAAATGAATTTATTTCAATAATTTAATTTATCTTTTGCGTCACGCTATCCAAAAGGTCAAGTAAAATTTACGTAAATATTTAGTTAGTGTCATAGTAACCAAACTAAGTGCAATGTATATAAAAATTTTGCTTGCCCTTTTGGATAGCGTGACGCAAAAGATAAATTAAATTATTGAAATAAATTCATTTGAATACATTATATAGACTCAGTGAAAGTGTGATATATTTGACAGTGTATTTCATAATTAAAAGCATTGCTTAAATGCGTAAATCTTCTTTAGAAAATAAAACGAAAGTAACTGTAATGGAATTTAAAAACAAATCTTTAAAAATCCCAGCAGGACGTCACTCAAAATATGATATCATTATTTTTAAGACCCATATTTAAAATTCATAGAGCTATAAAGTAAAATGCTGCGTCACAAATTTTTAACCAGTTAAGGGTTTTTGCATGGGGATTTGTATACACATAAAATATCTACTTGTGTAATACATTTTTAATGTTCCAGAGATTGTTTATCGTAATTTTAATGTTTCTTTAATATTAACCTGAGGGGGGGGGGGATACAGGAATTTTTTCCAGGATCCTATTTTTGTGAATGTCAATATCTATTTTTGTGAATGTTCAGGAGAGTTTTGTGCAAAAAGAAACTTGATAAAAGACAGATTTGTTCCAACAGAAACACTTCAGTCTTCTAACTGGAAACCAGACTAATTCATAGCAGTTATAATTTGTATGCACATATCTACTTGTTTAATACAATTTTAATGTTCCAGGAGTTGTTGATCGTAATTTTAAAGTTTCTTTAATATTAACCGGGGGAGGGGGGGGGGGAAAGGAGGATTCAGGTTTTTTTTTTAGGATCCTATTTTTGTGCATTTCAATATCCATTTTTGTGAATTTTTTCATGCCAATTTTGTAAAAGACACATTTTTCTTAAAAAATTTATAAGACAGATTAAAATATACATTATGATGCCAAAGAAGTTTTTTTTTAATGATTCTAATTTTGTAAAGGGGCCGTTTAATCAATTAAAATTTTGTGAAGGGGCCGTAACAGTTCATAAAAATTAAATTTTAATCCTTTATTCTCTGACGGCAGTTCAAATCCGACTAATTGATCTGCAATAAATCACCAATAAAGTTTTAATTTCATGTAGTTTAATATTTAATTTGTTATGAGATATTTGTACTTAATAAGAGATATTTCTGATGCTACATTAAAAAAAAACAACAACAAAAAAAACTTCAAAACTTATTTTTCATAAGGTAAATTAATTTGGGACATAATGGGTTAAAAGATACAGTATAAAAATTTTATTTTCAAATCAGAACCTGATTATGACCAACGAGGGCCCCGGGTGTCGATGAATTTAGGGGCCCCCCATCTATGAACATAAAGGTCTATGTCAGTTTAGAGAAATTAATCCGTATAAAGCCCAATAATTATTTAAAAGTTTACCAGCTTTGTTTACAGATTGGGAATAACATTAAAGTTCTTTTGCGGGATCTCGCAAAATTACAGCAATATTGATAAAAAGTTTTTGAGAAGTAACATCTCTGAATTTGGAAAATTTGTTTTATTTTTCATAAAATTTTGATATAAAAATATATTTCAGAACAATATTTCAAATTGGGGGCCTTTTCGAGCCGGGGGGCCCTGGGCAAAGTCCCGATTTGCCCATGCGATGATAAGGCTCTGTTTCAAATAGAAGTTTCAATAGAAACCAATTTAATGTATTTAAAAAAAATAAATAAATAAAAAAAAAAACAGGATAATTTTGTCATTTTTTAAAGGATGTAATCATTCAGTATCCATGCTACTTTAGCAGCAGAAAAATCATTTTTATCAATTCTTTTTTTAATAATTACATGCCTCCGGATATCCGAGAATTTCCCTAACTTTTAGATGTTTTAAATCATTTTTCAGTTTCTTTACTAGCTTCGAGTTCTTTTTTTTTTTTTTGGGGGGGGGGGAGGATAGGGATTAAGGGGAGGGCTGTTAACATTTTCTTCTTTAACCGATTAGGTAGACCCAGAAAAGAAAACAAAAAGGATTATATATCTGATATTTATTTTAAACATAAATATATTTTTTGATATTTTCAGACAAGGTTCCTAAAACTGATATCAGCAGTTCCAATTTAGTGAATGACGTAAACCTAATGGTAAACTTCTCATACTAGAGATATTTTAGGACACATTGAAAGCGAATTGGATAGTCCAAAGTAATGGATTGACGATTACACAATGTGTGGAAATTTGGTGCAGATTAAAGCAAAATATATGAGGAAGAAATTATATGAAAAAATTCTCAAAAACAGAAGAAATGGCTTTTATCACTAACACATTTATCTGTATATACGTAGGACCAATGAAATTGTAGAAAAATTGTTTACACGAGGCTGCAATTTCTTTAGTCAAATAGAGCACATTTTCTAAGATTTAAGGTTCAGGGTGAATTCTTTAATCTCAATCCATGTTGTGGTGAACGCTATTAGGGTAGAGGATCATATGAAAGAGAAAACATCCAAGCAATTAGTTATAGTAATTTGAAAGCTGGGTTACGAAGAATGTCTTCTAGCTTTACATTAAAGCCGTCCAAACTACAATAGATAAGGGACTGAAAAAACGCATATTTTTGTTTGTTTAACATTTTTCATTATAAAGAAGAAAGAAAAATAAATCATGCGAAACGCATCGATTATAGAAACGCTTTCCAGCAAAAGTTCATTTTGCGCCAAATTTAGAGATTTTACCTCTCAAAAACTGTTTATCAATATTGCTGTAATTTTGCGAGAGCCCGTAAAAGAACTCTAATGTTATTCCCAATCTGTAAACGAAGATTAAGCTGGTAAACTTTTAAATAATTATTCGGCTTGAAACGGATTAATTTCTCTAAACAGACATAGACCGTTATGTGCTGAAACTCTTTTCAGTGATGCTGTGAAACAACCATAAATGCCAGAAACCATAAAATCATATTTTTGATAGAAAGTATTATTTTGTAATCCCTTATAACATTCATAGAATATCAATTTGGAACAGCTTTAGTATGGTCCCTTTTTGGCGATTTGGCGACAAAATCTTGTCGCCAACCCAAGTTTCCTTGCCGATGCCAATTGTAAACAATATGGCGGATCGGATGGCTCTGGTTCCGAGATAATTGATCGTCGCTGTTAATTTTGCTATGATTTATTTTAATGGCTTTTAAATATTTTTATGGAAAAAAAATTAAACAGATAACAAGCTTACATGTACATATAGATTCGGTTTAATAAAATTTAATAACTTTTCTCTTTGTGTGAGGGGGGGCTGTGCCCCCCCCCCTCAACCCCCCCTTACTCTTTTTAGTAGATTAAATTAAACAATGCAAACAAATAATATTCTAAAGGCAATACCTCACAAAAATAACAAATAAAAAAAACAAAAAAATTAAAATACATTTTAGCATTCTGACAAAAGACTACGTAAGCAAAATAAAGAACTAATTCAAATCATAACGAACAATGCTTATCTCATACCTTAATTAAAATCGCTAAATTGTTTCAATATTGAAATAATAAAATCAAAATATCAAATATTATATTAATAACGGAATTATTTGTTGCTCCTACCATTAACAAATAAACAAAGGTAATAATAACAAATAAAAACAAACAATGCTTATCACATACCTTGATTAAAATCTCTAAATTATTGCAATATGGAAATAATAAAATCAAAATATCTAAAATTATTTCACTGTATAAAATATTAATAACGTAATTATTTGTTGCTTCTACCCTTAACAAATAAACAATCGAGAACGCAAATATTAATCTGAAACGTACTATCAAAAGAAAGCTTATTCATACAAAACTGTATGTAAACAGTCAGTATGAACCTGAACAGCCGTTTAAAATTTCAAAAATAATTAAATAATAATAAAATTTAATGTTAAATAAAGCCATTAAAATAAAACCATAAAGCACATGGCAGATCAACCATTCGAACGAACCTCCCGCGCTAAGAAATACACGGGGCTCAAAAAGTTCATGAAAGGAACAAACGGTCACGATTTGCCGGACGTACACGAGCACATCCGTGACGTCACGGAAGAATCCACTTTTCGCCCGAGGTTAGGGTTACCGCTCCGGAATATCCGACGGCGGAGTTACCATATTGGCATCCTTTATCGCGCCAAAAAAAGTCGCCAAAAATAAAGTGCGCCAAAGGGACCATACTAAAGCTGTACCATCAATTTTATTTTCCTTGGAATAGACGAATATTTCTAAAACGCACTTAAAACAATAACTTTTTGGAATTGTATGTTCCAATAAAAGGAACATAAAATCATCAAAACAACATTTTAAATAAGGTATATGGGACTGTACATAGAAATGACATGAATTCCATAGCAATATATAATTATTTACGGTAGTTTGATCACAGACGGACAGACAAAGCGAAAGCATAAAAATTTTTCAACCTTGCTGAAAAGAGTTTATTATTTGAATTACGAATTCGAATTAAAACAATTAAAGGAAGCATCAGTGTTTTTTGAACTTGTAATTAAAAATAAATAAAAAATGTATTCACACTGAGGCTGAATCTGACATTGTACATTTTGGTGTGTACATGAAATATATTTAATTTTTAAAAAAAAGTTGTTTCTGCTTGCTATTATATCTGATAATAATTTGTTGTTGTAAAGTGATACAATATATATATATATATATATACATGCATACATTAAAAATATAAAATGGAATGCTTTATGTTTGTAATGCTTATATCGTATTCGAAGATATTCAACAACAGGGATATTTATCAACAATAGGATTAAATTGTGATCAAAAATATTCTATCTATATCAAAATAACTGATATATATCAAAATAACTGATATATATATATATCAAAATATAAGTTATTTTCTAAAATATCATATTTACGATTCCTGATACAGATCCCCCCCAGCACAAAGAGGATGAGAAGGAAAAGGATTGATACGCTTACCAGATGTGAGTGAAATGGGAACGGGAAACGAAATCTTCCATGTGCCTCCGACCATTCCAAAATCCGTACTGTAGCAGGACGGTGAGAAAACGCCAGTTATCTAGCATCACAGCCACCATGACCGATTCTTCTACGGTGGTGAGTAAGCTGATTACAGCAATATCATCCTCGCTAGAATCCCACACGTCGAGACGTCTGAAATTGGCAGGAGCCAGAACCTGTGTAACTGTACGTCTGATAATCATTTTACGTTTCTCCTCCGTACCCATATAGAGTCTTAAGAAGTCTTGTATAAACCAGTTTTCGTGCATGCAGCGGGAGTACACTATGCACATCTTGTGGGCGATGTCCCTGTCTTCGCACGATCCCGTCAGCAAAGCGTCCAGAAGCGTGGAGCACATCGCCAACACCGACTCCCAGTCGACAGAGTCAGCAGATATCCGACTGATGGCTTCGACCACTGACCTCCACCTAAAACTGTGTTGTTTCGCCGTGCCCCTCGTTCCATACTGGACGAGGAACTGCAAATCGTCCTGGACATCACTAAAATCCATCTATGAAGCAGCGAAAATGGATGGGTCTTGGGATTTTTCACACTTCGGGGGGGAAATTACGTCCAAACTGCGAGCTGGCCTACCTCGGAGGAAAATGCTACTGAAGCTCAAGCTCCCCACTTCAACTTTTGTAATTTGCACAACTCACTAACCTGTAGGTGCAGTCGTTCACTGAAAGAACGCATTCTCCAATCCCGAGCTAAAATCTTGTTGGGGGGGAGAGGAACAGGTTTTCGTGGTAAGGATTTCGTGGTAAGGCCACTGCTTATCTGTGGAATGCAGTGAATCATCCTTGTGTTTGCTTAATCCTTTTGTTCGCAAAACACGCACCAAAGCACATCCTAAGGGACGGACAATCCCGACTCCTGTCCGGGGTGGCATTTTAGCCCGTATTTAAAAATAGATTTTTCATTCGCAAAAAAAAATGGTTTAAAAAGATTTCGAAAATGTTCGTACTTTTATACCTTTACTAGCTGATGTACCTGTCATTGTTGGATTAGCATGTTCTTACAGATTTCAAAAAGTGCGAATTTTCTTGTACTGTAAAAAGTACAAAGAATGGAATTAGCATGTTGGCAAAAATATAGAACGTAAAGTTATAAATCCTGTAATTCCTCTGCATTGTTAAAAAATTACAGCTTAGAGAGCAACAAATTACTGACTCAAACTGTCAACAGGGAAAATATTTTCTTTTCGAAATTAACGTTTTCTTTCAGTGGAAGAGCTTTCAACGTCAAGAGATCATTTAAAGTTGCAGAAGATGCTAATAATGAATGTTAAACTGATAAGAGGATATCTGTAGAAGGCTTTTCAATAGCAAGTATTCCATTAACACTGCAACGTTTGATTTGATTATATTTTGACTACTTTTTACTTCCTGTATGAAAAACTTATTATATATTACGTCATACCTCAAAGAATTCAAATTATTTATTAATGACTATGTCATTTTATCTCTCAACACCCTTTATTTAAAAATGTGACATAAAAAGCGATATAAAAGTATGCGACATAATTTTACATGTATTTAAATACTATTAGTTCACAACAGCTTTAATTTATTGTTACAATATTTCGTAAGCTGTAGAATATGCTTCACATGCATTTTTCACATATATTTAAATACTATTCATTCACAACAGCTTTAATCTATTGTAACACTATTTCGTAAGCTGTAGAATAGGCATCCCATGTATTTTTCTATAAATAGGTTACATTCATAAAAATTTCAGCATAGCGTTACCAGGCGAAATACGCGAAAGATGAGCGGTAAAATGAAAAAGTCTATAATTATCGTTTTAATATGGCAATAACGAAACTAAAAATTAGGGAGATTCAGGGGATCTCCCCCTGACGAGGCTCGAACAGCCGAGTTTTATGAATCACGGAAAAAAGCGCACGGAAAAAAACGCACCAGAAAAAAGCGCACAATATTGAATGGGTTTGTATTTTGTGAAGAGAAGAGGGGGGGGGCATGAATTTAAAAAAATGTGAGGAACAAGTGGGCGTCCAAAAGGGCGTAAACAGAGGTACATTAGCGTATTTTGTATTTATCTCTATTGAAAATTGTCATTCAGACAACATTTCCAAGAACAGTGGCCTGATTTCTTAGTATGACTCTCCTACACTCTACAGAAGACCCTACAGATTCTACAGACATGGACGCCGGCAGCATAGGGCAAGTGGGGGGGTCAATGCCCCCCCTGGATTTTTGTATGCAGTGTTTTCCCTTGCTTTTTTGCTCTTTCCAACATGGTAACCCAACTTGGAAGTAGTCTTTGCCCCCTCTGGAGCCCCCCCTGGGAAATATTCTGCCGGCGCCCATGTCTACAGAAACTCCTTGTTCCAGATTAAAGAATAAATAGAAAATAAACAAAGGAGTACTAATATATTACTAATTTAATACTAATTTCAGCGTTTTTTCAATAAACTGATTGTTCAATTTGTTTGTATTCTTAATACAAAGTCCAGAACTAGTGATTCAGTAAAAAATTACAGCAGTTTCGAAAAATGTAAATACCATCTCTCACCCAACAGGCAACCCTAAAAATAGAGTCTAAAACTCTCACAGATTTAACATGCACGTTCTCTGTAATATGTTATCACATTCAGTCTGATTTGTAATCAGCTATGGCTTATTATTACTGGTTTTCTTTTTATAAATGCAAGAGTTTATTCTGATTCATGCTAATTTATCTTGTTAACGCTTTGGTTTTAAATAATAACTCTTAGAATGAATGATTTATATGTATATAAATATTTTTATTTTGAAAGTATTTAATTTAAATATTACTACTTTTTTTAGACATGCTTTTTTTCAGAATTAAATTATGGTATTAATAAATCAATTTTAAAAAAACTTCCTTAAAAAACACTTTTTAAATCAAATGTTATTATAAGTGCAATGTTTTTAAAAAAATTTTCATTTCTAAATTCTAAAAGAAAAACCCTTTTTAAAGGAAACTGGCTAAAACTGATTTAAAACTCATTTCTTAAAATGTAAAATATCGGCTATATATAACTGTAATTAAAATTACTTTTTAATTAGTTTTGTTGGAATAGTTTTAATAACTATATTTTTACCATTATTAGTATTGCAAAGCTTATTCCCCCTCACCTACTTTGTTTAAATATATATGCAAGCCTTTTTATGAGAAAACTGAAACTTTCTACATCACCTCATTAATGTACAGAGGCATATTTTAGTTGGAAATTTTTGTAAGAGGGCTTTATAAAAATTAAAAGTTTGTATTTGTTTACATTTAATCTCCTGAAAGTTTTAATTCACCACAACAAAATAACTTTATAATTAATTCTATATGTATAAGGTCAATATATAAAGAAGTATATCCTAGGTCAGTGTTTTTTAGGGACCCTCTATAATAGGGATTGAAAGTGATTATGATTTTTATTTAATATTAAAAATATTAAAATTTTTACTTGCTGTGTAAATTATCAAGAAAGTTATTTTTGTTTTGTGGTTAAGGCAGATTTACACGAAGCATGTCTGCTTAATTAGGGCATGCCTTGGGCGGAGGACTTTTTGAGGGGTTCTGACGCGTCTGGAGAAACAGCCGTGCGGTAGGCAGGAACTCTAGAGCTATACACTTCAGCCGTTTACCAAATTGTTATGAAATTAGTAAAAAAAATATTTATACTATAATGCAAAAGGTCAAAATATATTATTTTAAAGCTTTATAAGTTAAATTTACATCTTCTAAAGCTCTTTCTGTACTTTACAAAACTCAGTAAACTCTAAAACTTTAAAAAGAAATTGCTGAAAGAAGCAAGAATGACGATATAGATAAAACTAAATAGATAAGTTATCGAATATTGAACTTCATATATGAAAAAAATACAGCAAGAAGGAAAAAATATCTGTTAAAACAGTTATTATAACTTGATGTAAAACTGTGAGAACAACTCAATTAAGAAAGGGGGAAATGTCATTAACTTTTATTCACCAAATAAAACTTCTTTTTTTTTTTCATAAAACATCTTGTATTGCATTGAAAAATAAAACACGCAAAAAAAAAAAAAATATTTTAAAGAAATCCTAATGTTTAGAAATAATTTAAAACCAGTAGAGCAGATTGGAAATGAGAAAAATTGTTTAAACCAAGAGCTTAAAAAGTAACCCTGTTTAAATTAAGCAACCTTGACAGTGAACTTTTAAAAAAATATTTTATCAAGACACAGACTGGAGTTCCTGTTCGCATTTTAAATGGAACAGTTAAAATGACCCGTTAAACAAATGTTAAAAAAAAAGAGAAGATTTTGAAACGAAGTTTGGAGGTGGGACACCTGCCCCCCCTCCCCCCCCACACACAGAGATTGTCATGCTGTTTGTTTTAGATTTTTAAACAAATTATTGTTTAACTGATTTTGGTACGAAATTGGGGGGGGCATAGGGAGATACGTGCCCAATCATTTCAGCACTACCATAGATTTTCCCCTATTTGTTTTGATAAAAATGATTTCATCCATTCTGTAGATGTATTCGGATATTTCCTTCGGAAGAAGGACCCCTTCACCATCGCAACCCCCGTTTTAAACCTCGAGTTTTAGTGACCGGATGTGTTATCCGTCATTCATCAACCCGCGACGAAGAAAGAGAATATATTCCTTCACACTGCCTACCCTCTTCACCCGGGGGCTATTTCTGATAACACACAGTTCTATCTTTGTGCTTCTTGGAAAAACGTGAATGTGACCTTGACAAACACCTTGACAACTCAGTACTCACAGTGGCGGATTATTGGAAGTTTGTCGGGGGGGGGGGGCGGTTAGTTAGAAGATTGACATTTACGTCCATTTTATGGAAGTAAAATAGGATCTTTTACATTAATTTCTTTATTCTCGGGGGGGCGGTCGCCCCCTCCGCCCCCCCTTTAATCTGCCCTTGGTACTCGATTGTGAATGCCCTCACCTCCCTCCTCCCTCTTCCTCCAGTATTTAACTGAAGGCTAAGTGAAAATACAAGTGTTTCTATTGGGGGGGGGGGCATTCAGAGTATGAAGCATGTTAGTGTAAAAATGATACAAAAAAAAAAAAGAAATTCAAATACTTAAAAAAAATTCACTTCACCAAAAGGCGCTCTTTCGGATGCCCACTCCTTCCTTACACCCCCCCCCCACACACACACACACACACATACTCATCCAAAAAAATAAAACCCTTCAAAATTGTGCGCTTTTTTCTGGGGCGCTTTTTTCCGGTGCGCTTTTTTCCGCCCACCACTAAGAATAGGCGAGGAGTTTTTATATTGGCTTTTTTAGCTTCAAAGTTCCCAAAAGCTTACCCCAATCTTAAAACACACGCATATGGTGAGCGGAAAGAACAACACACGCAAGAAACGACACAAGAAAACTAGGACATGGTCTAGGGCTCCTAAAATTTTAAGGGGCGATTGTTAATATAATTTAAGAGAAGATTACTTAATCAAAATTATTTTTGGTAACAAAGGCCATGAATTCAAAAATATTAATATCAGCAAAGGAAAAAGAGGACGATAAATCACATCGAATGCATTGAGCATGCTGTGACCCCAAAAATCTTAATTAGGCTTTGCCATTAACATAGTTATTCATGATTATTAAAGCGCAACTATATATTTCGAGAGTCAACATCCCCCCCACCCCAACACACGCACAAAACTTGAAAGATAATAAATTTTATTTAATAACCAAACATTTTATTTTTACTATAAGATACAGTAATAAAGTTTATTTTATAATAATGTGTTTAGATTTTAAAGTTTTCATGAACTTAAAAATAAAAAAAAAAGATAATAAAACTATTCCTTCCTAGTTCAGTTTTATCCCCGGTCAGTTTTTTTATGACTTAAATCACCTTATGTTAATTGCGTTACATTCACATTTTATTCACTTTCACAGTAACAAGACAAATTAAACACTTTTTGATTAGAAAAAGTAATCTTTTAAATGTATATTTTTAGTGATGTGTATCACTTTAAATGCTTTTTAAATATCTTATGCATTTTATTTCATTTATTTGACTACATTTTAAATGCTTCCAGATAAATGATCACAATTTTTATCCGCTTTTGAAGAACTCCCCCCCCCCTCACACACACACAAATAAATAAATTAATTAATAAAAAAAACTCTTCTGAGCAATAGTTTTGCTATAATTATTTCTATTGGTATCAAAATACAACAGAATTTTACAGTGTAAAATGATTCATACAAATAATACATGTTCTGTTGTAGATTAGGCATTAACAGAATTTCTTTTTGATTTTTACCTAAACAAGCACTTCCTCTCGAAAATAATCAATTAAAGAAATACTTAAACTCGTTACGTAACTTAATTCATTAAATTTATTATAATTTGTCACTTATTTCATTTGGTTGTTTTGTTGAACAAGAACGATAATTGGTAATCCAGAATTGGCCATACAGATTTAACGGGAACAATCATCGTGTGTACATGTTTCTCTTAGATCCATAGTCCGATTCCCTATCAATGGCCTGTTTCTACCTCAAATTAACATTAAAAAAATCAGTGTTATTAAAGCCCATCCAAATAAAGCAATAATATAAATATATATAAGAAGAATTTTCCTATCTGTGTTTGTGTGTATGTTCATTAGATATAGGTGCCTAGACAGTTTGTTGGATCTGGACTAAATTTATCACTAGTCTATTGAGCGATTTCCTTCTGTGTCCATCGTTGCTTCCCGGCACTGGTTTTTGAAGGAGTACGCTGTGGCCTCAGTGGGACTAACGAAGCCGGGAAACAACGGCGGACACAGAAAGAAAGACACTGCATTTGCGTCTTTGCAACGGTGGAAAGAGAAGCAGACAATAATTTTTAGGCTCGTTAACACCTGCAACGGGAGTTTATCTTTGTGTTTGTGTAAAAGGGGATGGGCGTACACACTTTTTTTTTATTCTCGTAAATGAATTTCAATTTTCAAAAGAAATCAATCTTTGAGTCTGAAAATTAAAATTTCCAAGGGGCGTTTTTACATTTCACACCCATACACACACACACACACAGACAGAGATAGAGAGAGGGGGGGGGGGGAGATAAAGAAAAAAATGTCAAGTACAGAAATGCAATGTGGAAACAAATCTCAAGAGTGTTGTGTATTGTGCTCCAAAGTTGTGCTGAATAGTGTGCAGGTTTTATATTTTTATGCATGTAATTTTATTTTTTTTATGTAATAAATGAAATTTAAACGCAAAGCTTTAATATAAATAATTTATCTACACTTATAATAAAAAAACGAAAACGACAAAACGCATATTTATACAAGTAAATTACATATTTTTGGCATTTTTGCCAATATCTGGCTTTTAAAATTCTTTTGACTTTGTTATATCAGTAATTTCATTGAGTGGTCAAAATAATTTTCAAAATCAACTGATATGAAATTATGTAAATAAAAAAGAAACATTTTTCAAAACACTGAAACACTTATCTTATTTATCAAACACTGAAACACTTCCTGTCCTATAAAATTTCTGTTCACTTGATGTATTTCTATGAATTTCCGATTACAAAAGTACTTATACATTCCACAACCAACTATTAACCCATTTGTGCCTGGATATTTTTGCGACTTTCTTCGATTTTTAGTGATATCAGAAATAATAGATAAATTTCTGATGTCAACTTCTTGAACAAGGAATGATTTATTTTAAAATCATTTTGCATAAAAATCGAAATATCAACATCCAACTTGGTGATGTTAAAATATTGTGCGGAGTTGAGGTTCAATACTCATGAATAAAGGCTATTAAAAATAAATAACGTTTTCGACTAATAGCGAAAATGCCGTCCCAAAAAAGGGACGCTAGGCATAAATGGGTTAACTCTGTAAAAACATATCTCTCGAATTTGCTGATTTTTCATCATTTAAAATTCTACGGGATTCCTTGTATTGATAAAAGTGATCCGATCAGAGATAGTACATTAAAACTTTATTGATTTAAAATATTAAAACCCTTTAAATATTTACATAACGGGCTTTTAAAAACAGTCCAATTTGATACATCCAATAACGCACTGTTAAATTTGTAAAATGCGCTATGAAATATTAACAATTAAATAATTGATGAACATTTTCAGATGGCTGAAGCATGAGTGCCCAGCGTTCTGGCTTACTGCGCAGTTGTCGATCTGGAGTTTTGGGAGGTTTTCCCACAATGTAACGTAGATACTCGTTAGGCCTCCTTAAAAAATGCTCGCTATCTTTTCTCTTTGGAAGATAGCTCTAGTATGCTCTACCTGAACAAAACAACAATATTAAATAATTGCGGGGATATTGTTTCTTTATCGTAGAAGAGGGGAAAAATCACCCATCAACATCTTGTTTTCTTCCAGCACTTTACAAAGTTTCTGCAATTCACTTTATTTATGAATTTAACTTTGAAATCACCAAAATAAAATAAAAATGTTTAAATAAAAAATGTTAAGAAATGCAAGTTTATTCCGGGTATAAGTTTGAATTCAAGCATTTAATTTAAATGCATAATTCATTTGATAAAACTTATCGTAATCAGTATTTTGTTTTGAAGTTTGTGTTCAGTTAAAGGAAGTCAAAATTTATAGTTTATTCCAATGAAAATACATTCTTGAAAAAACTTTCCGCTATACGCGATATCTGCAAAAACCTTTTAATTAATCTCTCTAAAAATGTAATTTCTGCTTACATTAATAATTCATATGTATTTGTATCAAATTGTCTCCTTAGAGTATTTATTATTAAAGCGGACTACACTCGAGATTTTTTCTTTTGGGGGGGGGGGAGGCGCGGGGACATTATTTGTTAATAAAAAAATTCTTATAATATTTTTCATTTTCTTTCTAGGTTTGGTATTATGAAACACATTTCGGAAGAGGGGCAAAAGTTTTGTTATGCCACTGCTGACTGCTGTTCATAAGTTAAATGAAGGGGGCATGGCCATTTGATTAGACTAAATAAATATGATAATCAAAAATTTTGACCCTAGTAGCCCCCTTGCTCTACTTCCTGTGCGTCGTGTAGTGCAAATGAATACCTATATATGTATATAATTTAAATTGTATCGTTACTATAGTAATTACTTAACTATAATCAGTATTTTAATTTTTGTTAGATTATTATAATTTCGTACTTTTAAAGTTACAGAAGAATTCATTAATTTTCTTTTCATAAGAATGAGTATGATTTAAAAGTCCCTCAAAAAAGTTTAAGTTCATATTAACCCATTGATGCCTAGCGTCCCTTTTTAGGGACGGCATTATCGCTATCATTCGAAAACGTTATTTATTTTTCCTAGCCTTTATTCGCGAGTATTGAACCTCAATTCCACAAAATATTTTAATATGGCAAGTAGGATGTTGACATTTCAATTTTTATACATAACGATTTTAAATGAAATCATCCCTTGTTCAAAAAGTTGACATCAGAAATTTATCAATTACTTCTGGTGTTAGCAAAAATCGAAGAAAGTCGCAAAAATATCCAGGCAGGAATGGGTTAAACCAATAGCTTTTTCCTAACTAATGAAAAACATCGCTTTGAATTCAAACCCATGGTCAAGTATTCTTCCATCCCGTTCGGCTTTTGCATTTTGAAGACGGGAAAGCATAGAACGATAAGACAGCTCTAGGGAGGAGGGGGGGGGGATGAGGGACTATCGTTAAGTTGAATTCTGTAATCCCACGATCTCGTTGCTGACCTATTGAATTAGAAAGAGTCATCACTCACTCTGCTCTATCCAGCATTTTCACCCCACTCTGGGGTTACTCATAGAACTAGGATAGAACCCCTTAGGATAGAACCTAGGATACAACCCCTTAGGATAGAACCTAGGATAGAACCCCTTAAAAGATCTATGGGGTTACCGCGGGTTCTGGGACGACACCTTGGGAAAACGTGGTCCGGCCAGCTTGTCACAGTCCCCTTGTAGGTCGATTTCCCGGAACAATTATCTGCACTTCAGCAACATAGTGGGAATAAGTAAATAAAAGACGGGATGCTCCCATCTGATCTTTTGTTGAAGAAAGCAGTTTTGTAGTTTGACTGAAGCAACCACTCCGCTCGAAGCGATAGCCAAAAAGTCGGTGTTTTCTCGAATATCAAAGAAACTCTCCTCTTTCAGATGGGTGACTTTCACTCCCCGATTCTACTTGACGATAAATGCAGTAGGCAGTCTTCTGTGTGAAAGTAATGACAAGACAAGATCGCCACACACGGTCGCCTTTTTGACGTAATCCTCAGAGATCTTCACTAGTCGAAAACAAACACTTCTATGGAATGTTTTTGGTTATTATTATTGATCTTGAATCAAGCAAAAAGTAGTTTTGCATATTGATACAGTTTTTCTTTATTATGAAAAACAATAAATCAAAGTTAATCTCAGCGTTTAATTAATTAAAAAAAATAAACATGTAAGGTTTCATGGTTGCTTCTTCAGGGTAAACTTTTGTCTTTCTGGTTTACGTCACATGGTGTGGACAGCTGCTTTATTTTGCCATCTAATTTCTAAAGCGTGAGCGATGTGCCATTATAACGTGTATAAGATTACAAATTGTGCATATGATTAGAGTTCTTAGTTTAGGAAAATGAAAATACATATTATGGAACACAAAAAAATAGACAATTTTTACGATAGTTTAAAAAATTTTCAGATTCTTAATGCTACTGTAGCTATTTTGCAGTTTTCCCTTCGTATGTCTGGCAATAGACAATCCAATTCACCGAAGCTCCAGATACATACTATGCTCTTACCCATATCACAGATACAACGAACACATAGCCTCCTACATGATACTTGTACTTTAATTTTAATTAATGATTTATTTTACTGAAGAATTTTTCAATTCTTTCATTGCTAAGAAACCGCAAACAAACTTTTTTCAATGGCGTCAAAAGCTTCACGAATTAGGTAATTAAATTCAAAATGTCGTTTTACTTTAAAATTTGTAAAAAGCCTCCTAATTAGTATTTCTTTGTCGTTTAACTTGAAATGAGGGTCTATATGTGGATGAAACGTAACTTGAAATTTTAATAATTGGCTACTCCTCAGTTAATCGGAAATGGGACAATATGTGGAATCATTCGTATGCGGCATATTTTTTGCTTGCCTTTTACGAGCCTTTTATTCTGATTGAGTTTCGAAAGGAGTTCAAAACTCATCACATCACTGTAAGTATATTAATGTGGTATTAAATATGGAAAAAAGATCAATTGTTTAGTCAATTCAGTGAAATAGTATAGTTTAAAATAAGGAAAAAAAAAAGTACCATATTTACTCGTATAATAGTTGCACCCCGGCAGTGGCGTAGCCACGGGGGGAGGGGGAGGGGAATCACAACCACCCCCAACCCCGCATAATTCCCCGTAGATTTCCCCGCATAATAGTCACACTTAGACTTTTACCATGAAAAATTGGGAAAAAAGTTGCGACTGTTATGCGAGTAAACACGGTATTTAAATTTTCAAACAGATCTTACTTGAATGAGAACATCGTTATATAGCGCTGGAGTTTAGATTTTTTTTTTTTTTTTTTTTTTCCAGACTAGGCAAAAGTTTTAAACAGTCCCCATTCCTTAGTTATGTGCAAATAGTGAAACATTTGAATTGACTAATGGGGGTTTAATTTTGACCAGTATATGTAAAAGTCCAATTTTTTCAAAGAAAAGGTTTTTTAAAAATAAGAAATTATTTTTTTTTCCTTTCTGAAAGTTTCAGCATAAAACTGCGAGAAAGTGAACAAAGAATATTTTAGAATTTAATGTATGAATCTGGGGCCTCTTTTGGACCCGGGAGTCTTAGGCAAAGTCCTGATTCGCCCATGCGTTCATGAGGCTCGGTACACTTCATCAAATTTTATATAGCCAGATTTTATATGGATACTCTGGCTTATGGGACTGTCGATCTAACGGTCTGGAGTTTTGAAAAATTTTCTCCATATGTAACTTGAATTCGGTTTAGAGACCCTTAAAAAGTCCTCTGTCCAAGGCACTTCTTCCCTCATAAGCAGAAAACCCTCGTGTACTCTTACCTCAATGAAATACACAGAAATTTTATATATTTCCAATTATGGCTATGGCTTACAAATTATTCAAATTTTAAAATATAATGGCTAGGTCTAGATAAACATTGTATTCCGAATTGTCATTGTTGCACGGTAAGTGTTGGTATAAAGTGTGAGGTATTTCTTTTTCATCCTAAATATAAATTTCTAGGGTGAAATTTCTAGGGAGCGAACACTCTCCGTTCCGCGAAAAATCGGTCGTTAAGAGGGGTGGTCGCTCAAAGAAGTACAAACATTTGATAGACAAGTGGAAAAAATACTATATAATATTGTTTTATGTTATTTATGCAATTGCATACTACAAGCATATTTTTAAAGTTTTAATTTTAATAAAATATTTAGAAATTTCGGGCTGTTTCATTCTTTTTTTTAATTTTATTTTTTTTTTTCACTCCGAAAATACTTCTCTCTCTCTACTTTATTTTATTTTATTTTTCAACTGCCAATAAAGCATTTATCCTAAAATTCCTCATACATTCTAAATTTGCCATAGTAAAATCTATCATTATCCATCAATTCGTTCCTCCAATGGTAAAATCACTGGTTAGACATATTTCTTCTCTAAACTACAATTTGTACGTGATGTGCGCGTGTATTTTCACTTGCTGTCGAGATTTACAGTAGAGCGACTGGTTTCGAATGTGGTTTTTGTTTACTTTACTTCCGGAAAAATGCTAGAAATTTTTCGGACAAGGACCAGATCGATCGTTATAGAGGACTGTGGCTTCTTCTAGAGATCTTTTACCTTAGGTACATAGTGTAAAAATCGGTGCCTTAAAATTGGTCGTTGAGGAGGGGTCGCTTAATAAAGGTGGTTGCTCATAGAAGTTTCACTGTATATTTTTTAATGATTTTTCTCTTTTAGCCTATAGTTTCAGAGGCAACATTAATGCTCATTAAACTTCTTTAGGAGCATTTAGATACATAATATTAACCAAGCCTAACGTATACCCATTTTACCCCACACCACACTAAAACAAATTAAAAAGAAAACTATTTAAAAAAATTCTTTCTTTTTTATGATGAGTTGTTTAGATATTTTCTGCATTGGAATGTTTACCGTGGGGGGTGGAGGGAGATGGAGAGAGGGATTTTTTTTTTTTTTTTAAGAAAGGGGGAGAAAAGAAAAAAGGATTTTCGTCCGAAACATCGATATCTTAATGTTACCTCATCTTTTATTCTGGAGTATTTTCAACAGAGAAAATAATTTTATTAATTTGAAATATTTTATGCATTTAATCTAAGGAATTCTTGAGCAACGTGACGTGACTATGGTGTTCGAAATTTTCACGCAAAGTAGAAGTTTATGCATGTGTAATTTGAGATAAGTATAAATTAGTTACAATTTAAATTATAATCTACAGAAAGTTTTCGTGTTGGAGCCCCCACAAGTACCTGAACTCTGGGCCTCCAACTATACCGGTTGTTTCAAAATAGATATTAAAGCGATTCTCTTTTAAACCGCAAGGGATCGAAACATGTTTTCAATTAGAAAAGTTCGTCCAATAAAGAGTAGCATAGGCGCACCCACGGAGGGGGCTATGGGGGCTGAAGCCCCCCCCCTAAAGGTAGAAAGTTAGAAGTGAAAAGCATTAAAAAATGAAAATTGTCGCTAATGAATTAACTTTTTTTAGTTCTTTCTTTTTTTAATTGTCTTCAAATTATTTCTAACCAAAAAAGACATTTATTTAAAAAAGTTTTTAAATAAATGCTTACAGTTAGTTGAAACACTGTTACACACACACGGTTACAACGTCGCTCAAAAGATCAGATAATTATTTATGACTCTATAATGAATTACATTGCTTGTGTTCTATGGGACAGTCATGTGGTACCGAATATTTGGACGTTATAAGAGAGTTGTAACTAACCGAGGTCACTATGACCGAGTTCAGCAGTATTCATATGTAGCCCAGCCCCCCCTAAACTAAAATCCTGGGTGCGCCACTGAAGAGTAGATTTCAGGTATGGCAAGTTTTTTACTAGGGCTGTATACATATTAAAATATGAAATTCAATTTTTATACGGTCCCTCCTTTCCTATCCTTTATATTTAGAAATGTGCTGCTCTTTGTCTAAAAAGGTAAATTAAAAAAAATTCCATGTTTCTAAGTGGAATAGTTTCCGAGATATATCAATTTGAAAATTTTAGCATTTGTCGCCAAATACTAAAGGGGTGTCTCAAAAGTAAGAAAAATGTAATTACTTTTCAGATAACATTAATTTATGCTAATAGTCACTCGATAGACACAGTTGACTTCTCAAATCCTAATTTAGCTAGAATTTTCCAATAATGCATGATAGGCAGTTTCCAGTTAGTTACCACACCATAGTAACCTACACCATTATTTTGTCATTCTAATTTTACACTTTAAAATTCTTCTCTAGAAGTGTGACGTAATTAATGGATGTCCCCCTAAAAGACTATAAGTTATCGCTCTATTTCATAAAGCCGAACCGATCCATTCAGGTGAAACTGTACCTGTTAATTTCACACATTTGAACGCCTTTAATTGCCTTTCCCAATAATGAGATCATTATTTAACTTTTATCAACTCATAGTGGGTCCCCTAAATCAAATATTTTTTTGCCTGAAAATAGACGCCAACACAGTAAAGTAGTATAAGTCATTATTTTTAAAATAATTTTCTCGCGAACTATTTCAGTTCGGGACTTGGGATTTTTATAATTAATTTTCTTAGACAAAGAGCAAAAGTTTTTCTAAACATAAGTGATAGGAAAGGAGGGACCGTATAAAATTAAATTTCCTATTTTAATATGTATACAGCCCCTAGTAAAAAAGTTGCCCTGTCTGAAAGCTACTCTTCATTTGACGAACTTTTCTAATTGAAAGTATGTTTCGATCACTTACGGCTTAAAAGAGAATCGCTTTACATCTATTTTGAAACATCCGTTATAATTAGGTCCCTGTTATATTCTTCACCAGTGGTTTTTTTTAAAGGACAAAGGGAATTATTAATGATAATAACAGTAATAATCATGGGCGCCCGGGGCTAAGGTAGGGCACTTGCCCCCTCTGGAGAGTTAGTATATTGTGTTATGATGTAAACAAACGTGCACCACAAAGTGAAATCGGAACTCATACAAGAGTGAAATTTGCCACTTTCTACAAAATATTTTTTGAAGGCCCCCTCACCCACAAAAAAAAAAAAAAAAAAAAATTCTATGGGCGCGTATGGTAATAATAATGCCAAATAAAAAACAATTTTGCCAAAACTGGTAACCTGTAAGCAGGGAAAATGAGAGGGTGGTCAAGTTGCATGCTACTGGTCAAACAATTTCTACCTATTTAAAATTCCCTCCCCTAACGCAACTAAGTAACCACCTCTGTGTGATTTTCAGAGCCATATATTGGCATTCGCTCGCCCTACGCGGAGAAAAAAAGCCAGGTTATACAGCCTTAACTGAAGTAAAGCTTTAAGGCCTTTTCAATGATCCAGAGACCGTCGCGGCTACAATATTTGAACGGGGAAATTTGACACGGTTAGGAAGTGGCGACACATGGGGTGTCGTCTACCGAACAATAGATGTGGGGGGGACCACAAGTGTAAAAACCGCAATATTATCCACGGTCCTCAATTACCTATTGTCCGGAGTATCTCTTGCTTTCTTCTGAGTGCGAAAAATTTATTGCTTACAAGTGATAGTTGGCCAAGCGACCCGCGACGGTCTCTGGGTGTCTGCAGAGGCCTTTAAACTGAACGATCTTCAGACAGATCTTCATCTGGTGACGTCACAAACCAGTTGTAAGGCCTGTTCCCTTAGAGACGGTATTGGCCAGTGACGACAGTGTCTGTGATCATAACACTAGTACTAGCGGCAATGAGAATTGCTAATTAGAGTTTAAAAATAATGTTACTAGCGACTTCCTATAAAAAAAAAGTGTAACCTGTGAAATAAAGATGCTACAAATACTTTATTCGGGAAGATTTTTTTAGTTTTATTATCTACTCTCAATAAATTTCTTGATGAACACGAACAAGGTGGATTACATGGAGGAAAAAAAATTAGTACATGCATAACACGAACTCAGGTTTTATTGCCTTAATTTTTCTTTCTTTCTTTCTTTATTTTTTTCTTTTAAAGTGCGATTAAATACGGTACGATTAAATACGGAACTTTACTCGCTGATGCATCTGTCGTTGTTGGTTTAGTATGTTCTTAAAGATCTCAAAAGTACGGAATTTTCGTTCTCTGGAAAGAGTACAAAGAATAGAATTACCATGCTGGCAGAAATATAGAAAGCAAAGTTATAACTCCTGTGCATTGTTAAAAGATCACAGGTTATATAGAGTAAAAAATTACTGAGTCAAACTGCCAATAAGGAAAATATTTATTTAATTTCGAAATTAACGTTTTCTTTTAGTGGAAGAACTTTCAACGTCAAGAGATCATTTAAAGTTCCAGAAATGATAATAATGAATATTAAACTGAAAAGAGAATATCTGTAAAAGGCTTTTCAATAACAAATATTCCATATTTAACACTGCAACGTTTGATTCGATTACATTTTGACTCTATTTTTACTTGATGCGTCAAAAATTTTATCGTAAGTTACATCATACATCAAACAGAATTCGGATTTGTAGAAAATTCAAAACCTGTAATTTAAATTTTCTAGTAGCCTACCATTTAACAAAATTTCTTTTCATTCCCTTAGTTGTTTTCAAGTAGTGGTTAGATAAAATTTTCTCAGATATTTTTATATTATGATTATAAAAATTTTGCGAAATCTTCACAAAAAAGCCAGTTAAAATTTGTGAAAAAGAAGAACCTTTATTTTTTTAAGTTCAACAGCTAGCTCTTGTATTATCACCTTTATTTAACATTTTAAAGTGAAGCCCTACTTTCCCACCTTCCCTAAAAAAGGAAAGGAAAAATACAAATCAATTTTTACAAAGTTTTTCAATTTATTCCAATTTAAAAAAAAAAGACCTGTCATATAACGGAATTTCACTCTATTCTCTTAAGCCGCATTTGATGGATGCGAGAACAAGCATTTACGTGATTTTCACAAAATCACCTATGAATTATTTAAAACAATTTTGGCATCTATAGTTTAAATTATATAACTTGCCATCCAACATAATTCCGAATTTCATTCTATTTCATTGATGTACACGCCAGGCCCCGATTATGACAAACTAGGTCCTGCGGAAAAAAAAAAAAAATCTAACTGGAACCCCCCCCCCCAAGGGCGGCTCCAGTGAGGGGGCCATAGGGGCCATGGCCCCCTCCGAAATTTTGTTTTACAACTTTAGATTCGCATACTTTACGAATTCACACGTTCAATTTGCATTTTGAACAATTTATAGACCTAAGTAAAAAGTTCGATGGCCCCCTCCGAGAATTCAGTCTGGAGCCGCCCTTGCCCCCCCCCTTAATATTTTGTTTCCTTACCGTCTCTGACAACTGTTTTTATGTACTTCGCCCTGTTTTATGATACAAATCTATGTCATGATTAAATGCTTCCAACATGAAATATAATGCTAGATAAACGAGAACGTTAATGAACATACTAAACATTATAAAAATAACTTTATTGAAAATGAAGACTAAAAAGTATAACTAAAACCTGACTTTTTCATAATATTAGTGGAAACGGCAAAATCCTTTTTATTGGTGCATCATAATCGCAAAGTAGTGACTCAAATAACCTCAACAAGTGGTTTGTTTTTAGACTGAGAAAATTTCAGTGGGTCTGGCAACTAACTGCGCAGTCACCCGAAATCTAGAAACCACCCTAGCCACCTCTTCTTTTTTGCAGAAATCGTAAATCTGTTTTCATGCTTTTTTGTATGGAGAGAGAGAGTTGAGGGAAAAAAAAAAAATTTTTATTATTATCCGACTTGTAAGTTCATAACTGAAAAAAAAGTACTTGATATACTGAAGCGAAAACTTAAAACTAAATTAACATTCTGAAATTTAGGGTGCCCCTCAAGATTGGGGGCCTGGCGGATATGCCCCTCTTTCCCCTGCGGTAATCAGGGCCTGCTACACGCTTAAAACAAAAGAGCTAAAAACAGCTCCGAAGCACTTAAATAATTGTCTTTTGTGTGCTTCGAATCTGAACACTTCAAAGGAGGGAAAAACGCTTCTTTTCTTCCAGAATCGTCCTTTTTTTTAACAGTTTATTATCGCTCTTTTTTTGGTTATTCTGTCTTTAAAAGGAGTGTTTCAATAAACTATTGTTTTTCTATTCTTATTTTAATCAATTTTGATTAGTAGCTAAGCTATAGAAGGAGTATATAAGGAAATACAATCGACTCCGGTTCTAGTGAACCTCTGGGGACTGGAAAATTTCGTTCACTATAAGCGAAGTTCACTATAAGCGAAGTGATAATGAACAATCCCATATAGGAGTGTTTCTATAAAAGGAGTGTTTCTATAAATTATCCTTTTGTTATTCTTATTTTAATCAATTTTGATTATTAGTTAAGCTATAGAAAGAGTATATAAGGAAATACAGTCGACTCGAGTTATAGTGAACCTCTGGGGACCGGCAAATTTCGTTCACTATATCCGAAGTTCACTATAAGCGAAGTGATAATGAACAATCCCATATGAACAAGGAATACTTATATACATAAGAAAAAAATAGTGTTTTATCCCCGCGTAAATCAAACATAATTAATCGTATTAATATCTTATTACTCCTAAGTGCTACAATAATTTGCGAGGTTCATTCAATTAACCAAAAAGTGCCATAGTCATTCAAGCAATAGCGTGTAGTGGTAATACGTGTGTTATTTCACCGGGAATGGAAAATGAAATCGTCAAAGACAAGAGAGATCGTGCCACAATTTCAAGGGAAATGAGGTTCATAGGAAGTATTAGGTTGTAACGAAAGTTTCCCGCCACTACAAATATCGCCTGCAAACAGTTCACGTTGGTGTGTTTGCTCATATTTTGTCAAACGATATTTGTCATTTGAAAGAAAGATACTTACTTTAGAATACTGTGTTGTTAAAAAATATCGTTATCATTAAGTACAAGGTGTCTGAAATGGAACTATCACGTTACTGGATTAGAACCATCATTTACTTCCAGTTCTGTTGCAAAAAGTGCTACAGAATGTCAAAGAATTATGTGTGTAATTTAGATTCTAATGTTGTATCCTATGGCACTGTGAAGGTTTGGTACTGAAAGTTAAAAAACAGGGTCTATGACATTCAAGGAGCAGAGCTATCTGGCCGGCCTACTGATGTTGATGAGGGCCACCTGCGAGAACTTGTGGAAGAAGATCAGTATTTAACCACTTGAGAGCTAGCTAAAGAGTTAGACATTAATGCCATGCCCATTAGCCATGCTATGCATCACATAAACTTCATGTACAAGTTCAATCGCTGGGTGCCGCATGAGCTGACTCAAGCAGATTTGGCGGAGAACTTTCGTTACAACCTGATACATTCAATATTCATAAATGAATAGATGTGCAAAGAAATCACGTGGTGTCCACATCAGATTTCTTTTGTTTTTACTAAGAAAGGTCCAGAAATAAGCGGTGCACAAATGTAAATGTTTAATATTGCTTTTTAACACTCCTTTATTACTATTATTACAGCGGTAACAGACTGGGAAGAGGCATGTACAAAGAAGGAGCCCTTTGTTCGTCATGTCCTGTGAATTCATGTTGCGACAAAACGTGTGGTGGATCAGCTGAATACTCTGGACTGTGTAGTAAGTAATACGCAAGTGTGTGGCATGTAGTCATAATAGTCTAAGAGCCAGCGACCGCCAGACCTTCGTCATAGTATAAAAGCTGAAACTTTCTCCCCATAACTTTCTCCCCATAGTATAAAAGTTGAACCCCCCAACAGAGGTAGGAGCAATCGGCCACTATTATTTACACGAATCTGAACTAAACATGTCATTTTAGCACCATTTGAGAAAAATTATTGCTGAGTTTTTATGCGTTGTACCTTCCGATATCATTACTGAAAATCCAGGTACTAAGGCACCCATTGTTGACTCTCTTGAACATGCAGATTTTAAATGAATATTATAACAAATATAAGCAAACATAATAAAAAATAATTATTATGAATTATATATATTTATTTTTTTTAATTATTTATTATCATTTATTATTCGAGTCATTCAGTAAGTTATTACTTGATTATAAAATCGGTAACAGGTAATAGTCTAAGAGCCAGCGACCGCCAGACCTTCGACATAGTATAAAAGCTAAAACTTTCTCTGCGCATACCCCCTATAAAGTTTGGATGACCGTGGCTTTGGCAGGTAACAGGTGGCAAAGGTGTATAAAATTGCAGAAAATTTTCGTCATTTCATAAAGCTTAATTTTTTTATATCTTCTTCTTCGCAATACTAGAAATCACTTTATCCCTTGCCAGACACGTTTCCATCGTGGCAAACCCCCGCCAGACAATCTCAAAGTCATGGAAAACTGGTGTGTTCGTAAACTCCCGCGAAGAAGTACGCCAAGCTGTCACAAAGTGCCAAGCACATTTTATACTGCTACTTCTGAACTTTCTTACGGTGCTGCAGCGCGCTCGTAACAGAATTACGTTTTCCGTGACTTTGAGGTTCTCTGGCGGGGGTTTGCCACGATGAAAAAGTGTCTAGAAAGGATAAAGTGATTTCTAGTACTGCGAAGAAGAACATATAAAAAAATTAAGCTTTATGAAATGACGAAATTTTCGGTAATTTTATACACCTTTGCCACCTGTTACCTGCCAAAGCGACGATCATCCAAACTTTATAGTGGCCGATTGTTCCTACCTCTGTTGGGGAATATGCGCAGAGAAAGTTTCAGCTTTTATACTATGACGAAGGTCTGGCGGTCGCTGGCTCTTGTTCTATAAGAAGGGGATATTCTAATATTTTACATTTTAATAATCTATCACTGTAGTAGCGAGTCAGTAATCGGAGTACAATACGTGAAAAGGCGTATATTAACCCTTTAGCGCGCAGTGTTCCCGCTCTGGGAACACCCAACTCTGACGTTTTGACTGTTGCCAGTCACGAAGAATAGATTTGATTTCTATAAAAATAGTTTTTGGTGACATAGCTCCACGAGAATCCTTTACTTTTTAGCACGTCATTTCCCGTAAAAAAGTGGTCACGATTATTTTTAACAGCACTGACATCTGCTGAAAAATGGAAGAATGCGAGAACAGCTGGATAGATTGCCCAATGCTGAAAAAAAGGGCAGCCGTTGCCATCGCTCGACTTAACTACCAGCAAGATGGCGGACGATCGAAACGTTCATCGCGTGCCACAGATCTAGAGACCC
>JAWZYV010017932.1:0-40690 GCA_038373885.1 Cheiracanthium punctorium
TAGAACATTAGTATGTATGAGTTTTTAAAACGATACAGCATGTTTACGCATCATCGTAAACACGTGGCTTCGGCTCCTTCCAGACATTGCGTTGTTTCTAGACATCCTGTCACCGTGCGAAATCATCAACTATCGCGGGAAGGAATTCGCCAGCAAGAGGGAACGGAGGGAGGAATTGGTATGTTTCGACGTAATTAAGAAGCTGTGAAGAGAGTAAAATTGGGAATAATTCAGCTTGCAAAATAAAACTCTAGGGTACAAACTACGGAGAGATTTAATAAATTCGATTTTATATCCTTCAACTGAGAGTCAACTGATGAATGTGCATATGTTAATTAACCAATTAAATACCAAAAAAAAAAAAAAAATGAAACAAGTCGAATTAACCGATGTATTTAATGTAAATACAAAAGCTAATTAGATTCTGATAATAATTTAATACACTTATTTTAAATTAGTATTTAAATAAATTTCAGTTACTATTTGTGTTATATTTTATGAAAATGTTCCAAAATCAACGATCTTCTCTTTACAGTTTTTAGTTTGAATTAAACACTAAATTACATTTGTTCCAGTGTAGGTTTGTATTATTATTATTATTATTATTATTATTATTTTTTTTTTTTTTTTGATCGTTTATACAGCGATCGTATGCATATTTTAAGACTACTTTTCATTGATAAATAATATACTGGTCAATATCACGTGATCTATGATGGTTTTTAATGGAAATTTTCAACACATTTGTAATTCGGAAAAAATCGATAATCCGGCACCGCATCATTGCAGCCGATGCCGGATTATCGGTGCTGCACTGTAATTAAATAAGCAGTACATTAATATATAATTGATAAGCATTAAATTAATGTATAAGTAAATAAGCAGTACAGTTGGAGGGGAAAAAATATGAGATGGGCCGCACCCTGAAAAAGTTTAACTTTTTTTTCGTATGAGCCGCGGCCCTTCTCCCGATTTTTACGGTACTTTAAATTTTAAAACCTCAACCCACTTTTCATATAATAATTCAATTACCATCAATGAACTTATCCACTGCTTAAGACAAGCCTCGAATACATCTCCTGGCCTTGATAGCATTGCCTATGTGAGGCTTAAACATCTATCCCATGACTCTTTGCTAACCCTTTTACAGTTATATAATATAATCTGGCAGGAACACACTTTTCCTTCCTCGTGGAGAAATGCAATAGTCATTCCCTTCCCTAAACCTGGTAAAGACACAACGAATCCCCAAAACTATCGTCCCATAGCCCTTACTAGCTGCTTATGTAAATTCATGGAGAAAATAATCAATGCTCGCCTGGTTAAATTTTAGAAACTGAGGGCCATATGCACCCTTTCCAGAGTGGTTTCCGAAAAGGCAGATCCACAATTGATAATATTATATCCTTGGAGACCCAGATACGTAACGCCTTCTTACGGAAAAATCATCTAGTCTCTATATTTTTCGATATAGAGAAGGCTTATGACCGGATGTGGAGGTAAGGCATTCTCAGGGATCTTCATAATTTAGGTCTCCGCGGCAACCTACCAATCTTTATTAAGAACTTCCTTTCCATTCGGAATTTCAAGGTACCGTTACACGACACCATATCGGAAAACTTTGTACAAGAAGAAGGTGTACCCCAGGGATCCGTTCTTAGTGTTACCTTATTTTCCATAAAAATTAATGACATCCTCAACCAACTCTCTCCAACTGTTCATGGTAGTTTGTATGTAGATGACCTTCAGATCTCCTGTCAGGGAAAGGATATGCGCTTCATAGAGCGGCAATTGCAAAACACAATAAACCGTGTTTTAAAGTGGTGTAACATAAATGGCTTTAATGTATCCACTGAAAAGACAGTCACTACACACTTTTGCAGGAGACGTGGGATCCATCCGGATCCTGAACTTTTTCTGGATCAACACAAAATAAATGTTACAGACTATACCAAATTCTTGGGCATGCTTTTTGACAAGAAACTAACGTTTGCCAAACATGTCGCATACACCCGTAGCAAATGCGAAAAAAATCTTAATATCTTAAAGTACTATCCAACACTTCTTGGGGGGCAGACCGGGACTCCCTTTTAAGGATCTATCGAGCTGTCATTCGCACGAAAATGGACTATGCCTGCTCTGTTTATGGGTCTGCATGCAGGTCTGTTTTAAAGAAACTTGACACTGTGCATCACACTGCACTACGTATTTGTTCCGGTGCTTTTAGGACCTCCCCTATACAGAGTTTATATATAACCTGTCATGAACCATCGCTCACTCACACCTGTCATCGACTTTCCATTAATACATATTATCGTATCCTTTCTCATGCCTACCACCCTCTGCGGAATTCCTTTTTAGATCACCATCTGGATTGCTTTTACCAGAATCGAAATTCATGTACTCTTCCTCTTGGACTCAGGGTTCGCCGGAGCATCTCTGGCACTCAGCTTAATGAGGTTGATGTCTTGTGTTATTTCCCTTTTGAGATACCACCTTGGACCGCATCACAAATTTCTTATTTGCAACCCTTTAAAGGGTACAAAAAAGACAACACGGACACACACATTTATCAACAGTTGTTTCATCAACACAAGGACACTTACAAAAATTATGAGGACATTTATACTGACGGCTCCAAGTCTGCCAATCATGTAGGGTTTGCATACACTGACCAGACTTACAGCTGCAGTTATTGTCTTCCCCAGTTCTGTTCTATTTTTACGGCTGAACTCCTAGCCATTTATGAATGCCTTTCCTATATCAGCAGAAAGAACAAAAAACATTTCATCCTATATTCAGATTCACAAAGTGTCCTAAAAAACCTTAAATCTGGTTCTGTGACCCATAGCTATGTTGTCAAAGTCCTACAGCTGCATGCACAGCTGACAAATCGAGGTTTCCAAATTCTCTTTTGCTGGATTCCCAGTCACGTTGGAATTCCTGGCAATGAGGAAGCAGACTCATTGGCCAAAGGTGCAACCCTTCCTTACCCAGGTCCACTTCCCTATAATGACATAAGAGCTGTTGCCTCTTATGTGATAAAAAATTGCTGGATGAACGACTGGAACAGCCAAATTGACAACAAACTTCACAGCATACACCCGTCTCTTACCCAATGTTCCACTTTACCTTATCGCAAATAGGATGTTATTCTCACACGTTTGCGGATTGGTCACACCAGACTAACTCATAAACACCTATTGTTAGGTGAACCTCCTCCTGAGTGTCTTCATTGTGGCACACAACTCACCATTTGCCATATTTTAACCTCTTGCACTGCTTTTAATAGTTTTTACCAAATACTTTTTAACTGTTCTCATCCCAAACTGGACGATATTTTGGGTAAAACCCCTCATCGAAATTTGTTTGCATTTCTTAGACGTACCAAAATCTTTTATTCAATATGAAGTGTCCAATTTCGTCTGACTGGTATCTGGATGGGAGGCCCCATCCAGATGCCTTTGTTTCAACTTTTATCCTCCATTAACACTTTTTATCTACCTTCAACACTATCGACTTTTTACTTTATTTTACTTTTCACCATTTAGTCTTTACATTTTAGCTTTTACTAAGTTTCGTGACACCTTTTACCTGAATACATCATTTATGGTTTTAACTCATTGTCTGGAACAGTATGTCCTTTTTGGACCTTGTGCCATTAAACACAAACCAACCAACCAACCAGGATAGATTATGTGGACTTTCTCTTCTATACACTCATCGCAAAATCATCGTTGATGCAGATGACGTTTTAACTCTTCTCAATCAAAAGAAAAGACGTTTAAATATCAGTTTTTAAAGTAAAAAGTGAGAGAATTTTTAAAAATTTCTTTTTTAAATGGCTGCGACTCTTCATAAAAGAATTGAAATCTTGATTCTTACATATATGAAATCTATGACTCTAGTTCCTTTAAGTTTCTTACTGTGTACACGCACATACCCCCCCCCTCCCCCCGCTATATATATATATATATATATATATACAGTAAAAGATCTTTATAATGCAAACCTCGAAACGCAAGGTTTTGCATTATATAGAATTTTGCGTTATATGGATCATTCACTTATATCATTAAACGTCCCTAGTAAACATATTAAAATATAGCTGGAACACATAAATATAATGCTTAAAACTTTTTTTAAATACAAATACTACTTTAAAAAACAAAAAAATGGAATTTATTTATTTACAGAAAAAATAAATAAATTGAAATTACCAAAAGCATTAAAGTTTATTTGTTAAACAATATATTACTTTTGATTTGTTTTAGAATTTGCAATCTCTCAACAAATAACTTTTCTTGCAGCCTTTGAACAGGTAATAATTTTACTTTGGTTACACAGTCTTGTGTTTCTAGGAATTTAAAATATTGATCTCTTATGGAAATTTCTTCAGATTCTGAAAGTTTTTCAACTTTCTCTCCAACATTTGGTTCTGTTTCAGAATTGTTTTCCTCTTGTTTTGAAACAGAGGAAATTATTTCAGCACTGGTCAAATGATTAGCAATTTGTGACTTATCATCCATTACCAAATATTCAAAAATGTTTTCTTCATGAAGGTTTGCAAACTGAGTACATTTGTGCATGCATTTTGTGCACAATGCATTAGTTCAGCAGTTTTCATTTTAACTAATGATGGCTTAAATCCAGTTCCAAAATTTAGTTTTAAAATAGTGTTACATTGAGAAAACTCTCCCTCCCCCTACTTCTCATAGACTGTTTAAATGTATTTTACTGTCAGACTGTTTAAAAGTATATTACTGTCAATATTGAGACAAGCATATCGTTAGGCGGGGGCGTGTGCCCCCCCCCAACTTTGTTTAGAAAACCGTTCATTTTAAAACCTTTCTTCTTGCCAAAATTAATGAAACATGGCTATTTTTATTTTAGAATATGCTATGTGTATTCCCTCACCCACCCACACACTCACATAAAAAAAAAAAAAAAAATTTTAGTGATGTTGCGTATGATTTAGGAAGCCAAGTAACGGCATACGATTTAATATAAAACAAATCAATGTTTTTAATTTACAAAGAGAAATATAACTAAATAAATAAACATCTGTTTGGGAAGTCAATGGTAGAGGAGGGAGAAAGAGAGTGGTTCTGTAGTGGAAGGAAAAAGGGAGAGGTTCCTTGTTTTTTTAAAGTAAACATTTCTTCCTCTTTGACCCAGCGGGCCAGCTGTTATGCTGATAATGCATAATGAATGCATGGGAGAATAATTGTTTATTTTAAGCTTGGCATGTTGTGGGATATATCTAGTGTCTCAAAATTAATTCACTAGGAAAGCAATAAAAAAAAAAAAAAGCAGATCGTAGAAATTTCTTAATTATGATTTTCTCTGTTTACATCTGCAGTGTTAATGCGGTTTATGGAGAATTGCGGTATATCGATCTTCTACTGTATATATGTGTGTGTGTGTGTGTGTGTGTGTGTGAGAGAGAGAGAGTTGCAGTAATCGTAACCCCTTCTCCCATAAAAATTTCTCGCTATGCCCCTGCAACTGGCAAATCTCAAAAACAACATACCCCAGCAGTCTTCCTCGATGTAGCAAAGGCTTATGATAAGATCTGGATTAAGGACCTCATTTTCAAACTTATTAAATATAATTTTCCACACCACCTAGTACACTTAATTAACACTTATGTCACTAATAGAAATTTCACTGTTAAAATTAAAAACTCACAATCTCACATACACTATTGTTTAAGTGGACTTCCGCAAGGATCTGTCTTTTCTGCCATTTTATTTAATAGTTACATTAATAATTTTCACTTCAGCTAGAAACATCAATTTCACCATTCACTCTCTCAACAAGCATCTTAACGGCCAATGGCTTAAAAAATGGAATTCTGTTGAAATTTTAGGCTTGAATTTCGATAAAAAAATTAATTTTTGCTAATCATATTTCTGACATGTAGTAAATGCGCGAAAAAGCCTTATTATTTTAAAGGTTTTAACCAATACCTCTTGGTGAGCAGACCGTGATGCCCTCTTGCGTATCTACCGTGCCGTCATCCGCTCCGAAATGGACTATGCATGTTGTGCGTATGGGTAAGCTTGCAAATCAGTATTAAAAAACTAGACACTGTGCATCATACTGCACTACGCATTTGCTGTGGTGCTTTTAGAACATCACCTGTACACAGTCTTTACGTTACCTGTCATGAGCCATCTCACCCTCGCACGTCAGAAGCTATCATTAAATACTTATTTTCGTACTTTTTCTCATCCCTCACATCCATTAGAGTTCTTTTATAGATACTCATCTTGACCGATTTTATACAATTGTCCCATATGTATTCCTCCTTTCGGACTAAGGATTCATAGGAGTCTTCTTGGTACCCAACTGGAGGATGTTAACGTTGCTACCTGCTCTTTTCATGACATACAGCTTTGGGGTATATTGCAGATATCATACCTAGAACCTTTTGAAGGCTTTTCAAAAGCCGACACTGACCCCATAATATATCAGAAATTCTTTTTAGACAACAGGAACAAATATCAAAACTATGGAGAGCTATATACAGATGTCTCTAAAACTGGAAATCACGTCGGCTTTGCCCTTGTAGGTAGAAATTACACATGCAGCCACACCCTACCTCAGTTTTGCTCTGTCTTTACAGCTGAACTACTGCCCATTTACGAAAGCCTTCTGTACATCACCAGAAATGATGCAAAGAACTTTATAATATACTCAGACTCCCTCAGTGTACTGGAAAACCTAAAATCTGGCTCTCAAACACATAGCTACATCATGAAAGTTTTACATAAGTATGAACAACTCCTAAACCGGGGGTTACGTAGTCGCATCGGGATCAGTGGAAATGAGAAAACCGACACACTAGCCAAGGATGCGACCCTCCCATACACCAGCAATCTCTCCTTTAGAGACATAAAATCTAGCATCTCCAGCATAGTGCAAGGTATATGGATCGATAAATGGGACAGTGAAACTGGGAACAAACTTCATTTTACCCGTCCAGCTCTCACACATTGGTCATCTCATCCCTATCCCAGACTAGATGTCATTCAGACACGACTCCGCATCGGTCATACGCAGCTTACTCATAAGCACCTACTCGTTAGTGAACCTGCTCGAGAGTGCTCCCACTGTCATACCCCCTCAGGGGGAAGACCTACTTTAGGTCTTTATGGGTGTCGCAATACCGGGGCCCCAGCGATCTTTCGCTTTTCTTTGTTCTACCCTCCTCTCCTCTTAGCTGTATCCTTCCTTTTCCCCCTCAGTGTAGTTTCCTCTGTGGAGGTGAGGGCCCCCCTTTAGAAGTTACGACCGCCCTGTGCCGTGAGCTTCTATTGGCAGAAAACTACCCACGTGATTGCCGTGCGTAGAGACCCGTGTCCCCGGAAATGGGGATCTTGGTAATTGAGGGGTCTTTTCTCCAACACATTGCTTTGGCCTCGGCTTTGGGTAAACGGGAGGTGCACAGCGTTCCCCTGTGTATCAACCGGCTGGTGGTACTGATTTCGGTCAACTGCTAGGGATCAAGCAAACTGACATCTACTGGGCACGTCGTTAAGGGTGGACGCTGCCTAAGGGATGTACTGTGCGCGTATAGACCACACTAGCACTGGTGCACGAATGTGCATCCCCTTGTTGGGCTCCGTGGTGGGTGGTGCGGTCGGGTCCGAATTTCCAATCCCCAATATGGATTCGACATTATCTTCGTCTCATGTCAACGTTCCGAAATCTCCCACTCAAGGAGATGGTAATTTAAAATTTTTTCTTGTGAAATGTCAGGACGGTAACTTTAGCCAAACATCCCCTTTCCCCCAAACATTCCCCAATATGGATTCGACATTATCTTCGTCTCATGTCAACGTTCCGAAATCTCCCACTCAAGGAGATGGTAATTTAAAATTTTTTCTTGTGAAATGTCAGGACGGTAACTTTAGCCAAACATCCCCTTTCCTAATCCATAAGTGCATAACTGTTCATGTCGGAGAAGTTGGTAAAATAAAAAAAATACGCTCAGGAGATCTCTTAGTGGAAGTAAACAATAGCACACAGGCAAACAACATTATGAAATTAAAAATTATGGGCCTAAAATCTGTCACTGTCTCCCCCCATAAACACCTAACTCATCAAGAGGCGTCATATTAGAACCTGACCTGTTACACTGTTCAGAGGCTGAAATCCTGGAAAATCTGAAATCCTTAAATGTGAGTGCAGTTTGCAGAATCACTATAAAACGCAATAACCAAAGAATAGACACAAAACACATAATCTTGACCTTTCAATCTCCTAATCTTCCATCCCATATCAAAGCAGGCTACCTTTCATGTCCCGTCAGATTGTACATACCTAATCCTACCCGTTGTTTTCATTGCCAAAAGTTTGGCCATACAAAACCTTCCTGTCGTGGTTCCCCAGTCTGTGCCCGCTGTGGTATCTCTCGCCACGACAGTGACACCTGTTCCGTCTCTCCTAAATGCGTTAACTGCAAACAAGACCACCCCTCATATTTCCGTTCCTGTCCTAAATGGTCTTATGAAAAAGAAATCCAGTCCTTGCGTGCCACACAAGGATTGTCTTACCCAGAAGCACGTAAAATAATAGCCTCTCGCACCCCTAAACCTGGTCAATCTTATGCTGCAACAGTGAAAGCGGTTACATCAATTGCTACCCAAACTGACCCGTCCAAATCCAAACCTGTCTCTTCATCAACTTCCTTCCCAAAAGCTAAACAGTCAACTACTCAAAATAATGCCTCAATAGCCACACAAAAAACAGCACACCCAATAAGAAGCCTCAAAGCAACCTCTCCACTCAAAATAAACCTTTACTCAAAAAAAGTTCAGCTTACAAGACAAAATACAACAAAGCTAGACTTAAACGCATCCTTCCACAACGGCCCATAGACGACTCTATACTACATTTGGATCCTACCGACTCTGACATTTCAGATCACATTATGGATGATGAAGACATCCCAAGTACCCCACTTCAACCGACGGGGATTAAGAGTAAAATCGCGGTCATCTCCGACATCACTTAATCATGGCTCTGCTGCTATCCTGGAATTGCCACGGTTTTTTAAACAAAATTGACGACCTCAAAACTATAATTTACAACCATAATCCCGCCTGTCTTGCCCTACAGGAAACTTTTCTTAAAACCAATAGACATACTAAAATCCGTAATTATACCATCCTTCGCAAAGACAATGAGCTCAATGATAGGGCCACTGGTGGAGTTGCCCTTTTGATTAACAATCCAATATTGATTAACAATTAATCCTCACACTAAGCTCAATCTCAACACTAACCTGCAAGCAGTTGCCACTCGTATTCAATTAAAACAACTAACAACAGTCTGCAGCATATACCTGCCACCAAGCGAAACCATCAGCGAAACCTCCCTCAACAGTCTTATACAACAACTTCCTCCCTCCTTTCTCCTCCTGGGGGACATGAATGGCCATAGTCCCTTGTGGGGAAGCAAAGACACAAACAATAGGGGCCATCTCATAGAACAACTGCTAACCGACTTCTCGCTTTGCGTTATGAATAACGGTGATAACACCTATTTCCACCACCCAACCAAATCCTTCCATGCCATAGACCTCGCCATTTGCTCTCCATCTATCCTCCCATTATATAACTTTTCAGTCTCTAACGATCTACATAACAGTGATCACTTTCCGATTTTCCTCTCACCTCTGTACCATAATAGGAAAGACAACTGTACCACTCCAAGATATAATTATGAAAAGGCAGATTGGCCCACCTTCACCCATTTATCCAATATATCCTCAAATAGTCTTGTAGGTTCCATTGATGAGGTCGTTGACAAAGTCACCTCCCTTATTATCAAGGCAGCAGATGCCAACATTCCTAAATCGGGCATGAAACATCGGCACAATAAAAAAACCGTGGTGGAATGAAACCTGTACTCTAGCAAAAAAACAGCAACAGAAAGCCTGGAGCATCTTCCGGCGGTACCCCAAGACCGAAAATCTAGTTCTCTTTAAAAAAGCTAAAGCTTACGCTAGAAAAATAAGGCGGCAATGTCAAAGGGAATCGTGGATAAAATATGTCTCTAGCATAACGCCCAGTACCTCTAGTAAGGAGCTATGGACAAAAACTAAAAGAGTCATGGGAATCTATAATAATCCTTCAATATCCTGTCTGTCTGTAAACAATAATATTATTTCGGGAAAAAAAAGAAATAGCAAACATTATCGGTCAGACACTTGCCTCTATCTCCTGCAGTACTTCCTTCTCAAATACTTTTCTGTCATATAAACAACAGTCCAAACGAAAAAAAATAAAATTTAAAACCTCCTCCCATTTTTCTTACAATAGTAATTTTACCATCAGTGAACTCACCAAATACTTAAGACAGGCCTGCAATACCGCTCCTGGTCCTGATGGTATTACTTACAAAATGCTGAAACACTTGTCCCATGACTCCTTACAAATCCTCTTGCAATTATACAATAGAATCTGGAATGAACAAACCTTTCCTTCCTCCTGGAGAAATGCAATAGTTATTCCCTTTCCTAAATCTGGGAAAGATACTTCTAACCCTAGTAATTACCGTCCCATAGCCCTTACTAGTTGTCTGTGCAAACTAATGGAAAAAATGGTTAATGCTCGCCTTGTTTACATTCTAGAGACTGGGGACCATATACATCCCTTTCAAAGTGGCTTCCGCAAAGGCAGGTCCACACTTGACAATATTTTAAATCTAGAGACGCAAATTCGGAATGCCTTCCTTAGAAAGAATCACCTAGTGTCCGTTTTCTTTGACATTGAAAAGGCATATGACCGCACATGGAGGTACGGCATACTCCAAGACCTCTATAATATAGGCTTTCGAGGCAATCTACCAACTTTTATAAAAAAACTTTTTATCCCTCAGAAACTTCCGTGTCAGCATCAATGGTACTCTATCTGATAATTTCATCCAAGACGAGGGTGTTCCTCAGGGCTCCGTACTTAGCGTCACCCTCTTCTCAATTAAAATCAATAATATCCTTAGATAACTGCCACCCACAGTCTACGGCAGCCTGTGTATATTAGCAATGTTCATGCTATTTTCATAATCCTATTTAACTCATGAAAAGCAACTGCCACTCGTGAAATGTACTCGTGGAGCTGTAAAAGAATTTTCTGTTTGTTGCATGTTCACTTTCTTTCCAATACTCGACTAAAGCTCTTTAATTCTAATTCTAGATCATTAATGTTGCTGTTGTAGAGTTTGCCGAATGCTGTCACATATTCATGCTGCAAAAACGTTAAGAACCAGGTACCAGTGCTTTAACAGCAGGTAAGATAATGAGCTGGGGGAAAGGGCCTCCGGTGAAGTTGCCCTTTTAATAAATAATCCTTATCCTTATCGTATTCTCAGCACAACTTAACAGGCTGTCGCCGACAGAATCCATCTCTAACATCTTACTACAATCTGCAATATTTATCTTTCCCCCCCATCCAGATGTCCTTGTGTTAATTTTATCTACTTTTTACCTTTCTGCAGTTTGCTTTTATGATTTTTAGACTTCATCGTTTTTAGCTGTTCTTGCTTTATGCAACATCCTTTTACCTCAAAACATCATTTTTACTATCTATACACTTGGTCTGGTGCAGTATGTCCTTTTTGGACCTTGTGCCATTAAACACAACTAACCAACCAACCAACCTCATCTCTATCCCAGACTTGATGTCATTTTGACACGTCGTCATATAGGTCACATGAGGCTTAACCATACGCACTTACTCCTGGGTGACCCATCCAGATGTCATTGGCTCTTTTAAATCTACTTTTTACCTTTCTACAGTTCGCTTTAACTCTTTTGAGATTTCATAGATTTTAGCTTTACTTGTTTTATACAACATCCTTTTACCTGGGAAAAACCCTTCTTCTAATATTTTTTTACACATGGTATGGTGCAGTAGGTCCTTCTTGGACCCCTTGCCATTAAACATCAACCAACCAACCTACTCCTGGGTGAACCTGCTCCCGAGCCATTGCCATACTTATCTCACCATTCATCTTTGAACCTCATGCACTGCTTTTAATAACTTTTACCGCGTACTTTTTAACTGTTCACATCCCAAACTCAACGATATTTTGGGTGAAACCCCGCATCAGAATCTGTGTGCTTTTCTTAGATGAACCAATATTTTTCATTTAGTATGAAGTGTCCAATTTTGTTTGACTGGTTATCTGGATGGGAGCCCCCATCCAGATGTCTTTTTCCCACTTTTAGTCTATAAGTCTTTTAGTCTTTACATTTTAGCTTTTACTAAGTTATTATGACACTTTTTATCCAAATACATAATTATATGGTTTTAACTCATTGTCTGGCGCAGTATGTCCTTTTTAGACATTGTGCCATTAAACGCAACCAACCAATTTTTCCTCTGCTGATAATTCGTGATCATCGTCATCATTTTTATCTACACCTTTTGTTTGTAACAGAAAAGCAAGAAGGTGGGCTGGTGTTATTGCCATATTGTAACGATTATCTAATTTTTTCAGTACATCTTTGTTGCATTTCATATCATACATCTGCTTTTTTAATTCTTTGAAAATAAAAAGTTTTTCCAGTTGAACAATTTTCTCTCTGCGCCTTGCCTAGAGCTACACTAATTGGTTTTAGTTGTTGCAAGTAATCTTCTGCATTTCTTTTTAATCAAATGTTCGAAATTAAATTTTGAATATTTCTATCAATTTATTTTCTATTGGTTTCACATATTTACTAACACTGGCCATGATTTTAGATATCTCTCCTAGGCGTCAGCAAATAAATTCCAGCGAACCTCACAAGGCAATATTTACTTTGGAGCATTTTCAACCTTTTGAAACCATGCATTTGCCAAGTGGTTATTCCTAAAATACTTAATCGCATGCAAAATTTGTTCTTTTGCATTTGGTTAACTTATATCACCAGTCAAAATATGGGCAGCACATCTGTAGGTAATAACTTTGAATTCTGCATCTTCACTCTCATGAAGCATTTTTCTCATTTTTTCCACATTTCCAGTATTGTCAATTACTACTGAACCTACTGAACACTGAAATTCTGACTGCCTCTTTTCTATTGTTCCAACAGTAATGTCATAGATTTTCACTTGTATGAGCAGTGCCCGAAGTATCAATGGTATCAGCTAAATATGTGTTCCCATCTTTTGTTGTTAAAGTAATGCAAATCACCGGTCATTATGAATGTTTGACCGTCCATCTAATCCTAATATGACGATTTCGTCTTTAATACTTCTGCACATTTCTCTTTTCCTTTTGCATAGGTGTTGTCTCTAATAAATCGCCAGCAATCTGTTTCCTAGATGGTGGAAAATATTCTGGACGAAATTTCTGAATAATTTTAATAAGCTCTGGGTGTTCTACAGTGTTGAATGATGTATTTGTTGCATAAAACAAACCTGGCAATTTGTTCATCAAGTATTTTTTTTTGAGCAGGGGTTGATTTGCTCACAAAAAAGTACATAAATGTCAAAACATCCTCACACCTCTCTTATAATAGTGATTTGACCTTCAATGAACACACCAAATACTTAAGAGAGTCTTCAAACACCTCTCCTGGTCCTGATGTTATAACTTATGATTTTTCACACATTCTCTATAGTTTTCATGGGATAATTTCTTTTTCACTACATGACGCGATACACCTTTTGCAATCTTCTCCATATTTTCTGCAAATATGGAATACATCTTAGGAAGGAGTCCAACAAACTCCACGATTGGTTTATCCTTTAATTCATCCTTAAAACAACCTATCTTCTTTTTATTGAGCGTGCTGTAGAGAGGGTGGTTGATTAGATAGTCTGGTGTATCATACACATTAATATCATTTAACATATCTTCATCTTCAGTTTTTATTTCATACGTTAGCGAATCCGTATCCGTGAATAGCAGAGATGCTTTATCATTATACTTTTTCTTTATATTATTGTAATGAAAGTCATACATTAGGATTTTACTCAACTCTAAAATCACAAATCCTACATAAATGGGACGATTTAGGACTATAGAATTCTTATACGTTCGGCAGCGACCAGTTCATTATCAAACGTTGTGAATCGTTTGAAAGGTGCTGCTACCAGTTTCTGCACTTTCTTCTCTATATTTACATGCTATACATTAGCTCTGTTTCGGAGATTTTCCATGGTTTTCCCGTATACTGAATTATTAAGTAACTTGAAGAAATCTTTTTCAAAGGTAGATTGGGCTTTTTTACATTGTTCAGTGTTAAAATTTAGATGTACCAATATTTTTTATTTTATGGGAAGTGTCCAATTTTGTCTGACTGGTATCTGGATAGAAGCCCCCATCCAGATGCCTTTGTTTCATTTTTTATCTTCCTTTAACACTTTTTATCTCCCTTTACCACTATTGAATTTTACTTTTCACCATTTAGTCTTTACATTTTAGCGTTTACTAAGTTTTTGTGACACCTTTTATCTGAATACATCATTTATGGTTTTAACTCATTGTCTGGCCCAGTATGTTCTTTCTGAATAAACCTTTCTATGCCGAATAAACCAACCAATCAACCTTTGAGTTTTGATGTTTATAGCTCTTAACTTTACCATCTTAGCCTGGAAAGAGTTTTACAATGCTACCTAACGGCGAATTACAAATTGCAGTATTATCTTCCTTACTATTACAAAGTTATTTACTGATACATTTCCCTATTCAAAGACCCATTTTGTTCTCAGTTGCAAAGAACTTAAATAATCATTGGACAATTTTTTCCATATTAATTGAGTCAACTTTGTGGTCCTTTGCCATAACTTTAATTTATTATCATAAATATTAGTCCCCCTCAGGGGGAAGACCTACTTTAGGTCTTTACGGGTGTCGCAATCCCGGGGCCCCAGCGATCTTTCTCTTTTCTTTGTCCTACCCTCCTCTTCTCTTAGCTATCTCCTTCCTTTTCCCCCTCAATGTAGTTTCCTCTGTGGAGGTGAGGGCCCCCCTTTAGAAGCTGCGGTCGCCCTGTGCTGTCAGCTTCTATTGGCGGAAAACTACCCACGTGTTGGCCGTGCGTGGAGACCCGTGTCCCCGGAAATGGGGATCCTTCTAATTGAGGGGTGTTCCCGTAAAGGAAATCATCATTACGGAATTTCCACAGACACGGGAGAAACCTCAACACATTGCTTTGGCCTCGGCTTCGGGTAAACGGGAGGTATACAGCGTTCCCCTGTATATCAATCGGCTGGTGGTACAGATTTCGATCAACTGCTAGGGATCAAGCAATCCGACATCTACTGGGCACGTCGTTAAGGGTGGACGCTGCCTAAGGGATGTACTGAGCGCGTATAGACCCGATTTGCACACCCCCTCGTTGGGCTCCGTGGTGGGTGGTGCGGTCGGGTCCGAATCTCAATTCTCCCAACATGGCTATGAAAAATTCTTTGTCAAACGTCAATGTTCCGCATACCTTAAATCCACTGTCCACTCCTAATGAAAACACTGATGCACAACTTTCACATATGAACGCTCGATTCTTCATCATCCACTATGTTGAAGGTACCTTTAATGAAACATCACCATTCTTAATACACAAATGTATCACAGACAATGTAGGAGAAGTCAAAAAAGTTAAAAAATTACGATCTGGAGACCTATTAGTTGAAGTATCAAGCAATAGACAAGCATCCAAAATAATGAAGATTAAAAACTTTGGCCTAAAACCTGTTACAGTGACACCCCATACATCCTTAAATATCTCACGAGGAGTAGTATCAGAACCTGAACTTTTGCACTGCTCTGAAGCCGAAATATTAGAAAACCTAAAAGATGAAAAAGTATGTGCTGTGCGTCGAATCACTATTCGACGCAATAACCAAATAATACCCACTAAACATATTATTCTGACTTTCCAGTGTCCCACAATTCCATCCCATATTAAAGCTGGCTATCTATTATGTCCCGTTAGACCATATATACCAAATCCTATCCGCTGCTTCCAGTGTCAAAAGTTCGGTCATACTAAAACTTCCTGTCGTGGGTCACCGGCCTGCGCTCGGTGTGGTGCCTCTGACCACGACAGTGATACCTGCTCTGCAGCTGCAAAATGTGTCAACTGTAAACAGGAACATCCATCATATTCAAAGTCATGCCCAAAATGGGCATTTGAAAAAGAAATTCAGTCAATACGTGCTACACAAAGAATCTCATACCCTGAAGCTCATAAAATAATAGAAGCTCGTACACCAAAACCTGGCCTATCCTATGCTGCAATAGTAAAATCTACGAAATCAATATCCATTCAAACCGACTCTCCATCAAATATTTCCACCGTCAATACCATAACAAGTAAACAAAGTACTCTTAAGCAGAACAAACCTTGCTCTACATCCCCAAAAACTCCACCAAACAAAAAGGTAACAAGTAATAGCTCTACCCAAATCAGACCACAGCTTAGTAAAACAGCTACTTACAAATTAAAATATAACAAATTTAGCAAGAAAAAGGTACCTCCACAGCCACATATTGATGACACAATTTTAAAACTAGATCCATCTGAAACTGATATTAGTGATGAAGAATCGATGGAACACGAAGAAATAAAACCGCCTGATATCTCTGCAGGGATTACAAAGGACACGCACAATGCCCATAACAATACATAATTATGGCATTGTTGCTGTCATGGAACTGCGACGGTTTTCAGAATAAAATTGATGACCTTAAAACACTTCTCTATGACCACAATCCCGCCTGCTTTGCTCTGCAAGAAACTTACCTCAAAGCAGATAAACATCCTACCATCCACAAATATACAATTCTACGGAAAGACTATGAACTCAGGGACAGGGCCTCTGGTGGTGTGGCCCTGTTAATCAACAATAACTATCCTTACATAATAGTCAATCTGAATACAAACCTCCAAGCAGTTGCCGCTCGTGTCAAATTAAAACAGCCAACCACCATCTGCTGCATTTATCTCCCTCCTAATGAAACCATCAGCCAAACATCGCTCAGTAATCTTATTCATCAACTTCCAACACCAGTTATACTCCTTGGTAACATACCCATCCAGACGTCCTTTTTACCTTGTCCATTTTACCTCCTTTTAACCTCTCTACAGTTCGCTTTTACTGATTTTAGACCTCAAAGATTTTAGCCTTACAGGTTTTACGCAACACGTTTTTACTTGAAAACTTTGTTTTACTATATATACACATAGTCTGGCGCAGTTTGTCCTTTCTGGACCTTGTGCCATTAAACCCCAACCAACCAACCAACCAACCTTGGTGACATAAATGGGCATAGTCCATTATGGGGCAGCAAAGATTACAATACTAGAGGTGAACAAATAGAACAAATAACAACAGGTTTTTCCCTATGTATTATGAATAACGGCGACAATACTTACTTCCATCATCCAACTAAATCCTTTCATGCCATAGACCTTGCTATCTGTTCCCCTTCAATCCTCCCCTTATATAATTTCTCAGTTTCTGGCGATTTGCATAACAGCAATCACTTTCCGATCATTCTCTCACCCTTATATCAGAACCTAAACAAAACCACTAACATACCCAGATACATTCATGATGAAGCAGACTGGCAGACCTTTACTTTGCTATCTACCATATTGCCAAATAATATTGAAGGCAACATAGACGAGGCCGTTAAGAATGTCACCTCTATTATCATAAACGCAGCTGACACGAGCATTCCAAAATCTGCTACAAGCAACCATAGAATAAAAAAACCGTGGTGGAACGAGGCTTGCACCCTCACTAAAAAACAGCAGAAGAAAGCGTGGGGTAATTTTCGGCGGTACCCCACCACTGAAAACCTAATCATCTTTAAAAAGCTCGTGCAAATGCACGCAAAATAAGGAGACGTTCTCAGAGAGACTCTTGGATTCAATACGTTTCAAGAATCTCACCTTCAACCTCCAGTAAAGAACTATGGGACAAAACCAAAAGAATCATGGGCATCTATAGTAATCACTCCATATCCTGTCGAACCATCAATAATGAAATCATTTCAGATACAAAAAGAATAGCAAATACCATTGGTCAATCTCTAGCTTTCACATCCTGCAGTACCTCCTATTCTAACAACTTTCTTCCATACAAGAAACAATCCGAACGCTATAAACTTAACTTTGAAACCTCCTCTAACTTCTCCTACAATAGTACTTTCACTATGAATGAACTATGCAAAAGTTTAAGACAGTCATCAAACACATCTCCTGGCCCTGATGGCATCACTAATGATATGCTTAAACACCTCTCCCATGATTCCTTAATTAGTCTTTTACAGCTATACAATAGAATATGGAATGAGCATGCGTTTCCCTTAGAGTGGAGAAATGCAATGATCATTCCCTTACCCAAACCCGGAAAAGACACCACTAATCCCAATAACTATCGTCCCATAGCCCTAACTAGTTGTCTGTGCAAACTACTGGAGCGAATGATTAATACGCGTCTAGTATACGTTTTAGAAACTGAGGGCCATATACACCCTTTCCAGAGTGGATTCCGCAAAGGCAGAAGCAACATAGATAACATTTTACATTTAGAAACTCAAATCCGTAACGCATTCTTAAGAAAAAACCATCTTGTGTCAATATTTTTTGATATTGAAAAAGCCTATGACCACACCTGGAGATATGGCATACTGCGTGATCTCTTCAATATGGGCTTCCATGGAAACCTACCTATATTTATCAAGAATTTTCTCTCACTCCGGAACTTCAAAGTACGCATCAAAGACACCCTTTCTGATAACTTTATACAAGAAGAGGGTGTACCACAAGGCTCTGTCCTTAGCGTCACCCTCTTTTCTATAAAAATCAACAATATCCTTAACCAGCTCCCTCCGACAGTACACGGTAGCCTATATGTTGATGATCTGCAGATCTCCTGTCAGGGGCAAGACATGCGTTACATAGAACGGCAGCTTCAGACCACTATCAATCACATCCAAAAATGGTGCAATACCAATGGGTATAATATTTCTGCAGAAAAAACAACTTGCACTCACTTCTGCCGGAAGCGTGGGATCCACCCGGATCCAGAACATTTACTCCATCATACCAAAATCATTATCAAGGACTCCTTTAAATTTTTAGGCCTAACTTTTGACAAAAAACTTACGTTTGCTAATCATATTTCTGTCATTCGTAGAAAATGCGAAAAAAAACTGAACATTTTAAAGGTTTTAACCAATACCTCTTGCGGGGCCGAGCGGGATGCTCTGATGCGGATCTACCGTGCTGTCATCCGTTCTAAAATGGACTATGCAAGCTGCATCTATGGATCAGCTTCTAAATCTACGCAAAAAAAACTTGACACAGTGCATCATATTGCACTACGCATATGTTCTGGTGCTTTTAGGACATCACCTATCCATAGCCTTTACATCACCTGTCATGAACCATCCCTCACTCTCATACGTCAGAAACTATCATTAAATACCTATTTTCGCATCCTCTCCCATTCTGCACACCCCTTAAAGAATTCTTTTATAGACACCCAACTGGACCAGTTTTATGCAAATCGCCCCTCCTGCACTCCCCCATTCGGACTCCGGATCCGTAGGAGTGTAGCTGGTACCCAATTGGAGGATGTTAATGTGTCAACCTCCTCATTTCATGAGGTCCCGCCATGGAGTAAATTGCAGATTTCCACCCTACAACCATTCGAAGGCTTCACAAAACAAAACACTGACCCCATAATATACCAACAGCTATTTCTAGACCATAAACGCAAATATCGAAACTTTGAAGAACTATACACTGACGGCTCAAAATCTCATAATCACGTAGGCTTTGCGTATGTACATCGCAATCATTCTTACAACCACACCCTACCCTCATTTTGCTCTGTATTTACAGCCGAATTAATAGCTATTTATGAAAGCCTTCTTTACATCTCGAGAACAAATACCAAACATTTCATCATCTACTCTGACTCATTAAGTGTATTAGAGAATCTGAAATCCGGCGCCCTCACTCATAGTTATATTTTAAAAGTCCTACTCATGCACAAGAGACTCATGAACTGTGGATACAACATCCTTTACTGCTGGGTACCTAGCCACATTGGGATTCTTGGAAACGAAAAAGCTGATTCATTGGCCAGGCATTGTACTGTCCCATATAATTGCGATCTACCTTATACGGATATAAAATCTGGCATCTCTTCCCAAACAAAAGCCACTTGGAATCATATATGGGACTGTGAAACCCTAAACAAACTTCACTCTATCAGGCCGGCCCTTACCCACTGGTCCACTCAACCATACCGCAAGCACGATGTTATTCTGACTCGTCTTCGCATTGGCCATACAAGGCTTACCCATAAGCACCTTCTATTGGGTGAACCTGCCCCAGAATGCCCTCATTGTCATACTCACCTCACCATTCGTCATCTTTTAACCTCGTGCACTGCTTTTAATAGTTTTTACCAAATACTTTTTAACAGTTGTCATCCCAAACTTGACGAAATTTTGGGTGAAACCCCACATCGGAATCTGTTTGCCTTTCTTAGACGGACCAATATTTTTCATTCTGTGTGAAGTGTCTAACTCTGGCTGGCTGGTATCTGGATGGGAGCCCATCCAGATATCTATTTTCCACTTTTTACCTACTTTGAACAACACCTTTTGGTTTTTACTTTTCACTTTTTAGCCTTTACAGTTAAGCTTTTACTAAGTTTCTATGGTACCTTTTACCTGACTACCTAATTATATGGCTCTAACCTTTTGTCTGGCGCAGTATGTCCTTTCTGGACCTTGTGCCACTAAAAAACCAACCAACCAACCAACCAACCATGAATATTAGTCACATAAGGTTCAACAATACAATTTATGAACCTTCCAATCACGAAGTGACCAGGAGTCAAAGCATTCAAATCATCTGCATCGAATGAGAAAGGCACGAGGGGACGTGAATTTAAAATACAGTGTAAAACATTTAACATGAAACCAAAGGGACCAAAATATTTTTTCGTGTTAAAAGATTCGTAAAAGAAAAGAACAAAACTCACCATATTTTTGATGTTCTTATATTTTATATCGATTTCCTGTTAAACAACAAGTAGGTTGCATTCATTGGAATGAAAAGCAATTAACTGATTTTTCTCCCCAAAATGATATTTATATCTTTTTTTAGAAATGTATTTTTCAGAGCCATATTCTCCACAAAGTGTTCAAGATCATCCATAGTTTTATTGATTTCTCCATTAGAATGCGCATCTAAATAACTGTGTACACTATTTATCATTGTTCGAACTTCTGAAGTAGAGAGGACAGTAATTACATCGTTGAATCCGTTGTCAGATTCGTAGTCGGAATCAACAGAATCTTTTAGATTTTGAACAATATCCAAATCCTCTTTTTCTGTCATAATGGGCGCTGTAGTTGTTACATCATTATCGAACGAAACATGTTCATTTATTGATATTGTTGGACAGTCCAGTAATTCTGAGACTTTCCCAAATATTTCGTTAAATGTCCGCTCACTCTCATTGTCCGCTGATTCTTGCAATGCTAAAGAATTTGTTATTTTAGAGAATCCTGCATGGCGAGAGCATTTTTTGATGGTCGTAGGTTTCACTGAATTCCATGCTGGGCGCAACATGTGCAATGCATCCAAAGAGGTTCCCTCAGGGGGAAGACCTACTTTAGGTCTTTACGGGTGTCGCAATCCCGGGGCCCCAGCGATCTTTCGCTTTTCTTTGTTCTACCCTCCTCTCCTCTTAGCTGTATCCTTCCTTTTCCTCCTCAGTGTAGTTACCTCTGCGGAGGTGAGGGCCCCCCTTTAGAAGCTGCGGCTGCCCTGTGCCGTTAGCTTTTATTGGCGGAAAACTACCCACGTGTTTGCCGTGCGTGGAGACCCGTGTCCCTGGAAATGGGTATCCTGGTAATTGAGGGGTCTTTTCTCGAACACATTGCTTTGGCCTCGGCTTCAGGTAAACTTGAGGTGCACAGCGTTCCCCTGTGTATCAATCGGCTGGTGGTACTGATTTCGATCAACTGCTAGGGATCAAGCAATCGGACATCTACTGGGCACGTCGTTAAGGGTGGACGCTGCCTAAGGGATGTACTGTGAGCGTATAGACCCGACTAGCACTGGTGTGCAAATGCACTTCCCCTTGTTGGGCTCCGTGGTGGGTGGTGCGGTCGGGTCCGAATCTCAATTTTCCCCAACATGGATATGAAAAATTCTTCGTCAATCGTCATTGTTCAGCTGTCAACCGCTAATGAACACACAGATACACAATTTGCACACATGAATGCCCGATTCTTCCTTATCCATTCTGCTGAAGGTAAACTTAATGAAACATCGCCATTTTTAATTCACAAATGTATCACTGACAATGTAGGAGAAGTCAAAAAAGTTAAAAAATTAAGATCTGGAGACCTATTAGTAGAAGTATCCATCAATAGACAAGCTTGCAAAATAATGAAAATAAAAAACCTTGGCCTAAAAACAGTTACAGTGACACCTCATACCTCCCTAAACATCTCCTGAGGAGTCGTATCAGAACCCAATCTTTTGCACTGCTCTGAAGCTGAAATACTTGAAAACCTATGAGATGAAAAAGTATGCGCTGTGCGTCGAATCACTATTCGGCGCAATAATCAAATAATCAATACTAAACATATTATCCTAACTTTTCAGTCTCCCACTATTCCATCTCATATTAAAGCCGGCTACCTATTATGTCCCGTCAGACCATATATACGAAATCCCATCCGTTGCTTCCAGTGCCAAAAGTTCGGCCATACTAAAACCTCCTGTCGTGGGTCACCAGCCTGTGTGCATTGTGGTGCTTCTGGCCACGACAGTGAGTCCTGCTCTGCAGCTCCTAAGTGTGTAAATTGTAAAGAGGAACATCCTTCATACTCCAGATCTTGCCCGAAATGGGCATTTGAAAAAGAAATCCAGTCCCTACGTGCCTCTCAAAGAATCTCATTTCCCGAAGCCCGTAAGTTAATAGAAAGCCGGACACCAAAACCTGGTTTATCTTATGCAGCTGCAACAAAATCAACCAAAACAATAGCAACCCAAACCGAACCACCAAAATCTGTACCTGTCTCCTTTCCTTAGGAACAGCACAAATATCTAAACAATCAACTTCTAATGAAAATAAATCCTCCACAGCTTCACAAATACATTGAAGAAAAATTCTCAAAATGTTAACTCAACCCGACCACAAATAAAAAATTCCTCTGTCTACAGAACTAAATATAACAAACCCAAAATCAAACATGTTCCTCCACAACGCCCTATAGATGACAGTATCCTACATTTGGACCCTTCTGACTCTGAAATGTCAGACCTTCCCATAGATGACGACGACATACCTAGCACTCCTCTCAAGCCTACGGGGACTTCGAGCAAGATGAGCATCATCCCCAACACAACATGATAATGGCTCTGCTGCTATCCTGGAACTGCCACGGTTTCCTTAATAAAAACGACGACCTCAAAATACTGATTTATGATCATAACCCCGCTTGCCTCGCCCTTCAGGAAACTTTCCTCAAAACCAATAGACCTACTAAAATCCGCAATTACACTGTCCTTCGCAAGGACAATGAGCTCAATGATAGGGCCACTGGTGGAGTTGCCCTATTAATCAACAATAGCTATCCTCACACTATAGTCAATCTTAACACAAATCTCCAAGCAGTCGCCACTCGTATCCAATTAAAACAACTCACAACTGTCTGCAGTATATACCTCCCTCCAAGTGAAGCAATCTGCCAAACATCCCTCAATAGTCTCATTCAGCAGCTTCCTCCTCCTTTCATCCTCCTTGGTGACATGAATGCTCATAGTCCCTTGTGGAGAAGCAAGGACACCAACAATAGAGGCCTTCAAATCGAAAAACTTCTCACTGATTTCTCCCTTTGCTGCATGAATAATGGTGACAATACTTACTTCCACTATCCAACTAAAACTTTCCATGCAATAGACCTTGCCATCTGTTCTCCATCACTCCTTCCCACATATAATTTTTCTGTATCCAGTGATCTCCACAACAGTGATCATTTTCAGATTCTTTTGTCACCTCTGTACATGAATCCCCAACCTATTTCAGTACCTAGATACATTCATGATAAGGCAGATTGGTTCACCTTCACTTCCCTGTCTGCCATCACCTCTGATGCTGTTGAAGGCCCCATAGACGAGGTCGTACAAAACGTTACTTCAATTATCATCCAAGCCGCTAATGCCAGCATTCCTAAATCAGGCATCAGACCTCGACGCAATAAAAAACCATGGTGGAATGAACAATGCACCCTTGCTAAAAAGAAGCAGCAGAAAGCCTGGAGCAATTTTCGGCCGTTCCCCACCACCGAAAATCTCACCCACTTTAAGCAAGCTAAAGCTTATGCACGTAGAGTACGGCGTCAGTGTCAAAGAGAATCCTGGATCAAATATATCTCCAGCATTACAGCCTCTACTTCTAGTAAGGAACTATGGACGAAAACAAAAAGAGCCATGGGTATTTATACTAATCAGTCTATTTCCTGTCTATCCATAAATAACAGCATTATATCCGATACAAAAGAAATAGCGAATAGTATTGGTGAATCTCTCTCTTCCATCTCATGCAGTACCTCCTACTCAAATTCTTTCCTTCCATATAAACAACAAGCAGAACGACAAAAAATAAATTTCAAAACCTCCTCACACTTCACATACAATAGCGACCTTACCATCCATGAACTCACCAAACACTTAAAACAGTCCTCAAACACATCCCCAGGTCCCGATGGTATTACTTATGAAATGCTGAAACACTTATCCCATGCATCTTTACTCAACCTTTTGAAATTGTACAATAGAATATGGAACGAACAAACCTTTCCCACCTCTTGGAGGAATGGAATAGTTATTCCCTTTCCTAAACCAGGGAAAGATACATCTAACCCTAATAACTACCGACCCATAGCCCTTACTAGTTGCTTATGTAAATTAATGGAGAAAATTATCAATACCCGTCTTGTCTACATTTTAGAAGCAGGGAACCATATACATCCCTTCCAGAGTGGCTTCCGGAAGGGTAGATCCACCATAGATAACATATTAAAATTAGAGACCCAAATTCGTAATGCCTTCTTACGGAAGAACCACTTAGTCTCTGTGTTTTTTGATATTGAAAAGGCATATGACGGAACGTGGAGGTACGGGATCTTCTTGGATCTTCATAATATAGGACTTCGAGGCAACCTACCCACTTTTATAAAAAACTTTCTGTCACTCCGAAATTTCCGGGTCCGGATTAATGGCATGCTATCTAATAACTTTGTTCAAGAGGAGGGTGTTCCACAGGGCTCCGTTCTTAGTGTCACCCTCTTCTCAATAAAAATTAACAACATCCTGAAACAACTGCCCTCGACTGTCTACGGTAGTCTTTATGTAGACGACATGCAAATCTCCTGTCAGGGAAAGGACATGTGCCTGATAGAACGCCAGCTTCAGAATGCCATCAACCGCATCTTAAAGTGGTGTGACAGAAATGGGTTTAAAATATCAGCAGAGAAAACAGTTTGTACCCATTTTTGCCGGAAGCGCGGGATCCACCCAGATCCGGAACTTTATCTGGACCATACTAATATTGCTGTCAAGGATTCTATCAAATTTTTAGGTTTAAATTTTGACAAGAAACTTACATTTGCTAAACATATCTCAGACATCCGCAATAAATGCGAGAAAAAACTTAACATTTTAAAGGTTTTAACCAATACCTCTTGGGGGGCAGACCGTGATGCGCTCTTGCGGATCTACCGTGCCGTCATCCGATCCAAAATTGTCTATGCAAGCTGCGTTTATGGATCGGCTTCTAAATCAGCACTAAAAAAACTTGACACTGTGCATCATACTGCACTATGCATATGCTCTGGAGCTTTTAGGACATCGCCTGTACATAGTCTTTACGTCACCTGTCATGAACCATCTCTCACTCTCATACGTCATAAATTATCATTAAATACCTATTATCGCATCCTTTCTCACTCTTCACATCCCTTAAAGGATTCTCTAATAGACACCCAAGTGGACCAGTTTTATGAAAAACGCCCTTCCTGCACTCCCCCCTTCGGACTTAGAATCCGTAGCAGTGTAGTCGGTACCCAATTGGAGGATGTTAATGCATCTACTTGTTCATTTCATGAACTGCCACCATGGACTAAATTGCAAATTTTCTACCTACAACCATTCGAAGGCTTCACAAAACCAAACACTGACCCCATAATATACCAACAGTTATTTCTAGACCATAAAAGCAAATATAGAAACTTGGACGAACTATATACTGACGGCTCAAAATCTCTTAATCACGTTGGCTTTGCTTATGTACATCAAAATCATTCTTACAACTACACCCTACCTTCATTTTGCTCCATATTTACAGCCGAATTAATAGCTATTTATGAAAGCCTTCTTTACATCTCGAGAACAAATATCAAACATTTCATCATCTACTCTGATTCATTAAGTGTATTAGAGAATCTGAAATCTGGCTCCCTCACTCATAGTTATATTTTAAAAGTCCTATGCATGCACAAGAGACTCATGAACCGTGAATACAACATCCTCTACTGCTGGGTACCTAGCCATATTGGGATTCCCGGAAACGAAAAAGCCGATTCTTTGGCAAGGCATTCTACCGCCCCATATTACTGTGATCTGCCCTATACTGACATAAAGTCTGGCATCTCTTCCCTAACAAAAGGCACGTGGAATGACATATGGGACTGTGAAACCCAAAACAAACTTCACTCTATCCGGCCAGCTCTCACCCACTGGTCCACTCAACCGTACCGCAAGCACGATGTCACTCTAACTCGTGTTCGGATTGGCCACACGAGGCTAACTCATAAGTACCTCCTTTTGGGTGAACCCCCTCCTGAATGCCCACATTGTCATACTCATCTGAGCATACATCATCTTTTAACCTCTTGCTCTGCTTTTAATAGTTTTTACCAAATACTTTTTAATTGTTCTCATCCCAAACTGGACAATATTTTGGGTGAAACCCCCCATCGAAATTTGTTTGCATTTCTTAGACGTACCAAAATCTTTTATTCAATGTGAAGTGTCCAATTTTGTCTGACTGGTATCTGGATGGGAGGCCCCATCCAGATGCCTTTGTTTCAACTTTTATCCTCCATTAACACTTTTTATCTACCTTCAACACTATCGACTTTTTACTTTATTTTACTTTTCACCATTTAGTCTTTACATTTTAGCCTTTACTAAGTTTCGTGACACCTTTTACCTGAATACATCATTTATGGTTTTAACTCATTGTCTGGCGCAGTATGTCCTTTTTGGACCTTGTGCCATTAAACACCAACCAACCAACCAGCATCCAAAGGGGTAGAAAGCTTCGAAAGTTCTGGCATTTACTCCGCATTTATGTGCATGTAAACGGGCCCTATGAGAACAACTAAAGTGCATTCCCACCAAACGCTGATTCTTTGATACAGATAAGAATTATATACTCATTAGGGGGAGAGACCTGATGGAGGATGTTATTAATACTTCTAGGTTGACAAAAGGTAGAAGAAACTTATTTTCCACAAAAACGTTCTAGTGACTTGTCGCAAACATGCCACTGAAGATTAAAAACGAACTTTTTTTCGTGTTAAAGGATTTTTGTTTTGTGTTAAAAGAACAAAAATGCATTAAATGTCACAATTTGCGTTTTCGTATTAAACGTATTTCACTGTATCCTCAATTTGTGTTATTACCGTTAAAAAGCCCTCGTAAGTTAATTTTGCATTTCCCACCTCTCGTTTAAAATCGTATTTGAGAGATTTGACTCCAGCTTCCCAAAGGCCACCAAAATTTGTTACTCTGGGTAGTATAAATTTCCAATTAACAACTTGATAACACAGATATCCAGACAAATCATTATCAGGAATTTGTACTAAATTTTGTAATCTTTTGAGTTCTTGATTAGCACCTATGAAATTCTTAGCATTATCAGAAAAAATACAAGCACTTTTTCCTCTCCTTGCAAAAAGTCTCTTTAAAGTTTCTATAAATGCTTGCGAAGTTAATTCCGTAACTATTTCTAAATGGATAGCTCTAGTAGCTAAGCATACAAATATGGCAACATACACCTAATGAAAGATTCCCTTTCTTTGGTTCTTATTAGAAAGGGTCCCGAAAAATCAACACCTGCGCATTTAAAGGGGAAGTTTGCAGGTCTTTCTTTTGGTAAGCTGCCCATAGATAATTCTTCTTTCACAGAGATCCACAGTTCATCAATGCTTTCTTGAACAGCTTTTACAGCTATGTAAACAGGGCAAACACTGGCACGTTTTCAACTCAAAAAAACATCGGTGGATTAAACAACCTAGTTATACACTTCATATAAAGTCACTATAGCACTTACGAAAACACAACAACATCAATCATCCATTTACAATTCACATTGAAAACCTTAAGCAATTGCAAAAATTCTTTAAAAAAAACACTTACTTTATTTTAAGAAACTCCTCAAAAATATCCGCAACGCACACCAGCTAATAACTTAACACCAAAATGCTTCCTTTTATTAAATTTTATATTCACACCTTCCTTCAAATAAACACACACCCTTTTTAAACAATAACATAATATTCGCTACATCTTTAAGCAACATAACACAAGGTAATAACAAAAATACACCTTATATTCTCCGGAACAACTAACCACACACCAAACTACAAGAACTGACTGAAGCATCGAATTCAAATTCTGGTTCTTATAAAAAACTTCGGTTTACCGATTACAGTTAAATTGCCTAAACCACTCACAAAATTTCTTTACCAAACATTCTGGTATCGTTTAATGAACCCACTGAGCATTTTTTCATCAAACCACAGCACCAGTTAACAACTCAACTGCAAATACAGGTTGCAACAGAATTCTGAAACTATCGCTATCATAAACAAACTGTCCAACGAACTTCAAATTTGGTGACACATCGGCACTTGGCGAGGACACCTGCTTACAAAATTTCCCCCCCCCCTTGTAATTAAATTAAAAAAAATCATAATTTTGTACCGATGCTAAATACATTAGTTTGGCTATCGATGCTTTTGTTATAATGTGCTGCCCTCTATTGACAATCATAAGTGTTAGTTCCATTACTTGTTATACAAACAACGATTTTTTCTTTTTTTTTAAAAATAAATATAGTAATAAGCAATGTACAGCAAATAAAAAATTTATTAGAAGACCTTAATACTTATTAAGTTTCTCATTCAGCTGACTTGTATGGACAGTCCTTGGGGTCATGCTGCTTCAGACCTCGGAAACAGTTCTTGACACAGTTTTTACTTGTAGTGTCCTTAGGATGAAAATTGTTTTGTTTTTGCTTTACGAAATCTGGTTTCGAAATCTTGTTTACAGCAAATTGTTCTTTCTCATGCAAAGATTTGACTCCAGCGGTTGCTGATTCAAATGAAAGAGATACATATTGATGAAGTTTTGATTGACATATATTATTATTTACAGAAGAGTTCAAAAAGAATCGATAGACTCAAACTGCTACAGGAGTTTCACGAAACAAATATTAAAAAAGTCCTTAAACATGTTAGTAGTCGTTGGCTGTCTGCTGGGAAGTGTTTAGAACGTATTATTCAGCAGTGGCAACCTCTGGTCACTTTTTTCAAAGAGGAAGCAATGAAAGTAACAGAAGTTACTCCTCTTTCATTTTTTACTATTCCCTCTATAAAAACAGCCCATGAAAGTGTTGACGAAATTCAAATTACTCAACCAGAAAGCAAGAAAACTGATCAAAAATTGAAGAGAAAACGCGAGACATCCAAACAACCTTCTACAACGAAGAAGCAGAAAAATAGTAATGCCATAAGTCGTGAAGAAAGATTATTTTATTTTTTAACCACTGATGTTAATAAGGCTTACTGTTTGTTCCTGTCCTACATTATACCAGTGTTTGAAAAAGCTAATGTAAAGCTTCAGTCTGCAGAACCACACATTCATGTATTAAAATTGTTATTATTGAATTTATATAAAGAAGTGCTGTTTAAATTTGTAAAACCTAGTGCTATAAAATCACAGGACGACCCTTTAAAAATTCCATATCATGACAGAAGTAACGAAAAAGACGATGCAGATATTTTAATTGGAAATGCAGCAGTTGAAGAAGTTGAAACACTTTGCCCAGCAGATAAAAATGCATTTTATGAAAATATTAGGAAATATTACACAGCAGCATGCGATTATATGCGTAATAAATTTCCTTTCAACTCGGAGTTGCTACAGCAATCAGAATTTGCTCAACTATCAAACATTGAACCCCTCAGGGGGAAAACCTTCTTTAGGTTTTCACGGGTGTCCCAATCCCGGGGCCCCAGCGATCCTTCGCTTCTCTTTCCTCTACCCTCCCCTCTTCTTAGCTTTATCCTTCACTTTCCCCCTCGGCGTAGTTTCCTCCTTGGAGGTGAGGGCCCCCCTTTAGAAGCTGCGGTCGCTCTGTGCCGTCAGCTTCTATTGGCGGTTAAACTGCCCACGTGTTTGCACACGTTTGTGTAAACGGGGGGTACACAGCGTTCCCCTGTGTATCAATCGGCTGGTGGTACTGGTTCAGCCAACTGCTAGGGTTCAAGCAAACGGACATCTACTGGGCACATCGTTAAGGGTGGATGCTGCTTAAGGGATGTACTGTGCGCGTATAGACCCAACTAGCACTGGTGCATGTACATGCATCCCCTTGTTGGGCTCCGTGGTGGGCGGTGCGGTCGGGTCCGAATTTCCAATCCCCAATATGGATTCGACACTTTCCTTATCTAATGTCAACGTTCCGAACTCTCTCACTGAGGGAGCTATTACTGCAAAATTTTTTCTCGTAAAATGTCAGGACGGAAACTTTAACCAAACATCCCCGTTTTTAATCCATAAAACCATACTTGCTAATGTTGGAGAAGTTGCTAAAATAAAAAAAATACGCTCTGGCGACATCTTAATAGAAGTAACTAATAACAAACAGGCAAACAGTATTATGCAATTAAAAACTATCGGCCTTAAACCTGTCACTGTATCACCTCATAGGACACTCAATTCATCAAGAGGCGTCATATCCGAACCTGACCTATTACACTGCTCCGAGGCTGAAATCCTTGAAAATCTCAAATCCCAAAATGTTTGTGCAGTTCGCAGAATCTCTATCCGACGCAATAACCAAACACTGGACACCAAACATATAATTCTAACTTTCCAATCACCTAAACTTCCTTCCCATATCAAAGCAGGATACCTCTCATGTGCCGTTAGACCCTACATACCCAATCCTACTCGATGCTTTCAATGTCAAAAGTTCGGCCATACCAAACCTTCCTGTCGTGGTTCCCCAACCTGTGCTCATTGTGGGACCTCCGGCCACGACAGTGAAACCTGCTCTAATCCACCCAAATGTGTGAACTGCAAACAAGATCATCCTTCATACTCCCGCTCATGCCCGAAATGGTCGTTTGAAAAAGAAATCCAGTCCTTGCGTGCCACCCAAAGACTGTCATATCCAGAAGCCCGTAAAGTAATGAACTCCCGTACACCCAAACCCGGTCAGTCTTATGCTGCAGTAGTCAAATCTGTTAAATCAATTGCCATACAAACTGAGCCACCAAAATCTGTGCCCGTCTCTATACCTACTTCCACTACTAAAACTAAACACTCAACCTCTACCCAAAATAACTCTTCCATAGCTCTACAAAAAAGCACATCAAAGAAGAAGTCCGAAAGCAACAACTCCACTCAAAATAGACCTCTAATAAAAAAAAACTGCAGCCTATAAGGCAAAATACAGTAAGTCTAGACTTAAAAAGATCCTTCCACAAAAGCCCATTAATGACTCAATACTGCACTTAGATCCTACCGACTCTGACATTTCCGACAATATCATGGATGATGATGACATCCCTAGTACCCCACTTACACCTACGGGGACTAAAAGCAAGCTCTCAATCATCCCTAACATCACTTGATCATGGCTCTGCTGCTTTCTTGGAACTGCCACGGTTTTCACAATAAAATTGATGACCTCAAAACCCTAATTTATGACTATAACCCTGCATGTCTTGCCCTTCAGGAAACTTATCTGAAAACCAATAAACAAACACAAATTCTTAATTATACCATCCTCAGAAAAGACTATGAGCTTGGGGAAAGGGCCTCCGGTGGCGTTGCCCTTTTAATAAATAATCAATATCCGTATTATATTTTCAATCTCAATACAACTTTACAGGCTGTTGCCGCTCGGATCCATCTCAAACATCTTACTACTATCTGCAGTATTTATCTTCCCCCGAAAGAAACCATCTGCCAAACCTCTCTCAATTGTCTTATCCAACAACTTCATCCTCCTTTTATCCTCCTGGGGGACATGAACGGTCATAGCCCCGTATGGGGCAGCACAGACATAAACAATAGAGGCCAACTTATTGAACAGCTGCTAACAGAGTTTTCTCTTTGCGTTATGAATAACGGGGATAATACCTACTTCCACTACCCTACTAAATCCTTCCATGCCATAGACCTAGCTATTTGTTCTCCATCTATCCTCCCACTATATAACTTTTCAGTCTCCAGTGACTTACATAACAGTGATCACTTTCCGATTTTTCTTTCACCACTTTACTACAATCCGAAAGGCACCTTTACCACCCCTAGGTATATTTATGGTAAGGCAGATTGGCCTACCTTTACAGCAATATCCAAAATCACCGCCAACATTCTCGAAGGCACTATTCAAGAGGTCGTGGACAAAGTCACTTCGGTCATTATTAAAGCAGCTGATGCCAATATTCCAAAATCGGGCATGACACCTCGGCGCAATAAAATACCGTGGTGGAACGAAACCTGCATTTTAGCAAAAAAACAGCAGCAGAAAGCCTGGAGTGTTTTTCGGCGGTACCCTACCACCGAAAACCTCGTTCTTTTTAAAAAAGCTAAAGCTTATGCCAGGAGAATAAGGAGGCAATCTCAAAAACAATCTTGGGTGAAATACATCTCAAGCATAAGACCCACCACTACTAGTAAGGAGCTATGGTTGAAAACAAAAAAGAGCCATGGGAATCTATAATAACCTTTCAATAACCTGTCTGTCCATTAATAATAATATAATATCCGATACAAAAGAAATAGCAAATAACATCGGTCAAACTCTTGCTTCTATATCCTGCAGTACTTCCTTCTCAAACCCTTTTTTCTCTTACAAACAACAATGTGAACGAAAAAAAATAAAATTTAAAACCTCCTCCCACTTTCCATACAACAGTGATTTTACTATCAACGAACTCACCAAATACCTACGGCAATCCTCCAATACTTCTCCTGGTCCTGATGGCATTACTTACGAAATGCTGAAACACTTATCCTATGACTCTTTACTAAACCTCTTAAAACTCTACAATAGAATCTGGAAAGAACAAACCTTCCCCTCTGCCTGGAGCAATGCAATAGTTATTCCCTTCCCGAAACCTGGAAAAGATACATCTAACCCTAGCAACTACCGGCCCATAGCCCTTACTAGTTGTCTTTGTAAATTAATGGAGAAAATGGTTAATTCCCGCCTTGTCTACATTTTAGAAACCGGGGACCATATACATCCCTTTCAGAGTGGCTTCCGCAAAGGCAGGTCAACTATAGACAACATTTTAAATTTAGAGACACAAATTCGGAATGCTTTCCTCAGAAAGAATGACTTAGTGTCAGTGTTCTTTGATATTGAAAAAGCATACGACCGAACATGGAGATACGGCATCCTTCAGAACCTCTATAATATAGGCTTTCGGGGCAATCTTCCAATTTTTATAAAAAATTTCCTATCCCTCAGAAACTTCCGTGTAAGGGTCAACGGTACTCTGTCCGACAATTTCGCTCAAGAAGAGGGTGTTCCCCAGGGCTCTGTCCTTTGTGTCACCCTCTTCTCTATTAAAATCAATAATATTCTTAATCAACTGCCTCCGCCTGTCAACGGTAGCCTATATGTAGACGATCTCCAAATATCCTGCCAGGGTAAAGACATGCGCCTCATCGAACGGCAGCTTCAAAGTACCATCAATCGCATTCTGAAATGGTGTGACATCAACAGTTTTACCATATCTGCCAAAAAAACAGTGTGCACACACTTCTGCCGAAAGCGTGGGATCCACCCGGATCCAGAACTTTACCTGGGCCATACTAATATTGTTCAGAAGGATTTTCTAAAATTTTTAGGAGTAACATTTGACAAAAAACTTACGTTTGCCAAACATATTTCTGACATTCGCAGCGCATGTGAGAAAAAACTTAACATTTTAAAGGTCTTAACCAACACCTCTTGGGGGGCAGACTGTGATGCTCTCCTGCGGATCTACCGTGCTGTTATCCGTTCAAAATTGGACTATGCATGCTGTGCGTACGGCTCAACATGCAAATCTGCATTAAAAAAACTTGACACTGTGCATGATACTGCACTACGCATTTGTTCCGGTGCTTTTAGAACTTCACCTGTACATCGTCTTTATGTCACCTGTCATGAGCCATCTCTCACCCTCATACGTCATCAGCTATCATTAAATACTTATTTCCGCATTCTTTCTCATCCCTCACATCCATTAAAGAACTCTTTTATAGATACTCATCTGGACCGCCTTTATATCCCCTCAGGGGGAAGACCTTCTTTAGGTTTTCACGGGTGTCGCAATCCCGGGGCCCCAGCGATCTTTCGCTCCTCTACTTTCTACCCTCCTCTCTCCTTCTGCTGTTTCCTTCCACTTCTCCCTCGATGTGGTTTCTTCTCTGGAAGTGAGGGCCCCCCTTCAGAAGCTGTGGTCGCTCTGTGCCGTCAGCTTCTGTTGGCGGGTAAACTGCCCACGTGTTTGCCGTGCGTGGAGACCCGTGTCCCCGGAAATGGGGATCCTGGTAATTGAGGGGTTTTTTCTCCAACACATTGCTTTGGCCTCGGCTTCGGGTAAACGGGAGGTGCACAGCGTTCCCCTGTGTATCAACTGGCTGGTGGTACTGATTTCGGTCAACTGCTAGGGATCAAGCAAACGGGCATCTACTGGGCACGTCGTTAAGGGTGGACGCTGCCTAAGGGATGTACTGTGCGCGTATAGCCCCGACTAGCACTGGTGCACGTTTGTGCATCCCCTTGTTGGGCTCCGTGGTGGGTGGTGCGGTCGGGTCCGAATCTCAATTCCCCCAACATGGCTATGAAAAATTCTTTGTTTAAACGTCAATGTTCCGCATACCTTAAATCCACTGTCCACTCCTAAATGAAAACACTGATGCACAACTTTCACATATGAACGCTCGATTCTTCATCATCCACTATGTTGAAGGTACCTTTAATGAAACATCACCATTCTTAATACACAAATGTATCACAGACAATGTAGGAGAAGTCAAAAAAGTAAAAAATTACGATCTGGAGACCTATTAGTTGAAGTATCAAGCAATAGACAAGCATCCAAAATAATGAAGATTAAAAACTTTGGCATAAAACCTGTTACAGTGACACCCCATACATCCTTAAATATCTCACGAGGAGTGTGACGAAGTTCACATATTTTTCGCGTCTTAAAATAATGTTCCTATGTTTCGTCTTTCTAAATCAAAATTACGTATTCCGTATTAATCTCTCTCCACTTTGTTTTTTCGGCTCGATAAAATATTCTTTCTTTTGCGCGACGCTATGTCTGGGATTTTTCGGGGTTTCCCTTCTAAATTAATTTCGCTTTAGCATATGCTGTGTTAGTTCTTAGCGCCTCCCGGTCTCCGTCGGTGTTTTCTCACAGGGTTGTAGCCTTACGTATTGGCATCCGCCAAATTCTGGCACTTCTGTCTTGGGATAAATCATTTAAATCCGTTTGTTTCAAATTTTTATATTGTTTACGCCTACCGGACGGTGGTTGTCACGTGGGGCAGTGGCTTATGAGTGCTCATATTTTACTCGCCAACCTGTAGAGAGCTGGCAGTTTTGTAGGAAGATTTGAAAAGACTTCTCGATTGCTCTCCGTCAGAGGAGGTTGTGTTCGTTTTTTTATGGAACTCCGGCATGCCGTGTGGCCGGAACAATTAGATATGTTCCTGGTGTTTTTTTTATGAAGCAATGTGCGGTGCGTAATTGAACTTGTTTCTTTAATAACTGTTTTGTGAAGATACCTACAATAAAGTGCAGCTTTTGTGTATTCCAGTTGTCCGTCAGTTTTTCTCAAATACCTTTAGTACACTATACGTCATGTAAGCGGCCGAGGGAACGTTTCTCTTAATCCGACCTCCGACAACTCCCTCATAAGGAGTAGTATCAGAACCTGAACTTTTGCACTGCTCTGAAGCCGAAATATTAGAAAACCTAAAAGATGAAAAAGTATGTGCTGTGCGTCGAATCACTATTCGACGCAATAACCCAAATTATACACACTAAAACATATTATTCTGACTTTCCAGTGTCCCACAATTCCATCCCATATTAAAGCTGGCTATCTATTATGTCCCGTTAGACCATATATACCAAATCCTATCCGTTGCTTCCAGTGTCAAAAGTTCGGTCATACTAAAACTTCCTGTCGTGGATCACCAGCCTGCGCTCGTTGTGGTGCCTCTGACCACGACAGTGATACCTGCTCTGCAGCTGCAAAATGTGTCAACTGTAAACAGGAACATCCATCATATTCAAAGTCATGCCCAAAATGGGCATTTGAAAAAGAAATCCAGTCAATACGTGCTACACAAAGAATCTCATACCCTGAAGCTCGTAAAATAATAGAAGATCGTACACCAAAACCTGGCCTATCCTATGCTGCAATAGTAAAATCTACGAAATCAATAGCCATTCAAACCGACTTTCCATCAAATATTTCCACCATCAATACCATAACAAGTAAACAAAGTACTCTTAAGCAGAACAAACCTTGCTCTACATCCCCAAAAACTCCACCTAAAAAAAAGGTAACAAGTAATAGCTCTACCCAAATCAGACCACAGCTTAGTAAAACATCTACTTACAAATTAAAATATAACAAATTTAGCAAGAAAAAAAGTACCTCCACAGCCACATATTGATGACACAATTTTAAACTAGATCCATCTGAAACTGATATTAGTGATGAAGAATCGATGGAACACGAAGAAAGTAAAACCGCCTGATATCTCTGCAGGGATTACAAAGGAGACGCACAATGCCATAACATTACATAATTATGGCATTGTTGCTCTCATGGAACTGCCACGGCTTTCAGAATAAAATTGATGACCTAAAAACACTTCTCTATGACCTCAATCCCGCCTGCATTTGCTCTTCAAGAAAACTTATCTGAAAAGCTGATAAACCCCCTCAGGGGGAAGACCTTCTTTAGGTTTTCACACGGGTATGTCGCAATCCCGGGGCCCCAGCGATCTTTCGCTCCTCTACTTTCTACCCTCCTCTCTGCTTCTGCTGTTTCCTTTCACTTCTCCCTTGGTGTGGTTTCTTCTCAGGAAGTGAGGGCCCCCCCACAGAAGCTGTGGCCACTCTGTGCCATCAGCTTCTATTGGCGGAAAAATGCCCACGTGTTTGCCGTGCGTGGAGACCCGTTGTCCCCGGAAATGGGGATCCTGGTAATTGAGGGGTCTTCTCCAACACATTACTTTGGCCTCGGCTTCGGGTAAACGGGAGGTACACAGCGTTCCCCTGTGTATCAATCGGCTGGTGGTACTGATTTCGATCAACTGATAGGGATCAAGCAATCGGCCCCATCTACTGGGCACTCGTTAAGGGTGGATGCTGCCAAAGGGTTTGCACTGTGCCGTATAGACCCGCTAGCACTGGTGTGAAATTGCACACCCCCTCGTTGGTTTCCGGGGTTGGGTGGTATTTTCCGATTCTTCTCTCACCTCTGTACCAAAACCCCAAACCTAACTCTTCTCTACCAAAATACATCCATAATAAGGCAGACTGGCAAAATTTCACTTCCCTGTCGACAATATTACCTAATATGATTGAAGGAACCATTGACGAGGTCGTCAACAAGGTTACCTCTACCATCCTTAATGCAGCAGATCACAGCATACCAAAATCGGGCACACACTGTCGTAGAAATAAAAAACCGTGGTGGAATTGTTGTATTGTTTTTGGGGGATAATGTTTTTTACAAATCAAAAGCAGTAATTTTTTATTTTTAATTGTTTTTAACCATTAATTATTTTTTTTTTCTAATACTTGTAATTAACTTGGAAGTTTAATTTAAATACCTTTTGTCAGGAGATATAATGGTCTGGATGACTCTTCTTCTATAACTCAATAGCTAACTTCTTTTAAATTACTAATCTTTTTTTTGTTGAGATCTTTTTTTTAAATAATTACCTTTTCTTTAAATTAATTCTGCCTTTGTTTGCCCGGTCTCCGGAGGTGTAATTTTAATTATCAGGTAAATTCTGTCGATTTTCTGCTGACTATTAAGTTTCCCTCTCTCTTCAATAGCCTAACTCATTTCTTGCAATATCTCTTGTTCATGTCCGGTTTTTAATTAGTTTTACACTCTTCTAATTTAATTTTTATTCCAAATTTTACCCAGGGTTGTCTCGGACGATTAGCTATCTCCCGCTAAAATTTTTGGAAATTTAATAACGTTTTTAAGGCCCTTATGATCAATTAAGTTTTTTTCCCCATTTCAAGATGGCCGTTCTTGCCTGCGTTTCTTCTCGGCCAAGTTGGTTTCTTTCCCGCGTGCTGTGGTTGCTGGCCGCCATTTTCTTATTTTCTCGCTTCCTTCCCCCGTCGATCGAATGTTCTCGAAGTTTCCCGGCTGAGATGGCGCGCTCTGATTGGTCCCCGCGGCCGGCGTCTCTTCGAGGCTCCCCAAGCGAGGGGCGAAAAGATTCATTCTAAGAGCTGGTGAGGTACGGAAAGGACGTGTGCTTGGACGGTTTTTTTTTTATTTTTCATCGGCGTTTTAGGGGTCTAGCTCGGCTCATCCATTGGTCTAGCAACAAGCTAAGAATGTGAAGAATAAGTCGGTAGGCCAGAGGGCCTGATGAAATATTCGAATCACCAGATCAGCAGATTTTATTTTAACAAATGACAAAAATTCCGTTAATCGTTTGTTGTGGAGAGCGAGCGGACCCCCCCCAGATGCAGAATGACGCGCAGCTAGCGCCTTCACCATTTTTTTTTGGATCAGCGAGTGTCCCCTGCCCGGCCAGCCATGATCGAGTCAACTCAGCCACATCGGGAGATGACTGAATGCCCTGCCGAATGAGGTCCTCGGGAAAATCTTCTAGCACCAGTAGCTGAATCCCGGTAAGATCGTTGCCTTTTATTTCCATCTGCAAGGATCCGGCCCACCCAGGAAGTCGTTTCACTATTCACCTAGCCACCATATTCACTACCGAATGAAGATCCCCAGAATTTTATTAATTTTTCATCTTTGAAAGAAAGGGGGGGAATTGAAGACAACTGTAAAAATGCTAAATTTCTTTTTTTTAACTTTGTGTGCCATTCTAATGTATTACTTCCTGTAACAATGTCTAAATCTTTTTTTTGTTAAAATCATAATTGTGGATGCCATGTTGATTTCTGGTTTGGCCTAAGCTAATCTCTGTAATTGTTTGAGTTTTCTGCACATCAATGTATTTTGCTGCACCCTTTGGTGTAAAAATTGCTAAGTTCCCCTTTTGGGGTTTCAAGTTTCTGTTAAGGATTTTGTCCGGGATTTTCATCAGATGCCTTGTATGGCTTGGGGAAGGTGGGGACTCGTTTGCCCAAAAAAAAAAAAAAATTCTTTTTTTTTCTTTTTTGATAGGATAAATTTTTTTTTATATTTCTTTTTTTTTGCTGCAGCAGAGCCTTTTAACTTAAGTACTTGGATTCAATCGAGCTACTTTTGTCATGACAATTTTATTTAAGCATTTCCTTTTTCTTTTTTTTTTGTTTAATTCACAAGGGCTAATAATGGGAAATTAAAGCACTCTTATATTTTTTTTTGTTTATTTGAGCATAACTATCGCATGCTGTGATACCCCTGTACTGTGTTTTACTTTTATTTCAAAACTCTGATGTCGAGAGGCCACTAGCTGTTTACCCCTGTTATTTGTTAAATAAAATTTGTGATTTGGTGATCAAATACGATGTCTCTGTGTTTATTTTACCACTTTTCTAACACACACTTCAGGCAAGGCTGAGATCATTGGGTTATTTTCTACACTATCGGACACAACGCATGGTAAAAATCTTAATTCTGATTTGGAAACTTGCTCAATTTAAAAACCTAAATTTTAACCTAGCTAAACCTATTTCACGGCAGTAGTAAGTAGAATACTACAGAATGAGGCATGCGCCTTAGCAAAAAAGCAGCAGCAGAGAGCGTGGGGAACCTTTCGTCGCTACCCCACCACTGATACTCTTCTTAAATTTAAAAAAGCAAAAGCATATGCACGTAGGATAAGGAGACAAGCTCAAAGAGAATCCTGGATTCAGTATGTCTCCAGTATTTCCACATCGACACCTAGCAAGGAGCTATGGGACAAAACTAAAAGAATCATGGGAATCTACAATAACCACTCAATATCCTGTCTCTCTGTCAACAACAGCATTATTTCAGAACCTAAAAATATTGCAAACACCATAGGTGAAACACTTGCTTATACTTCCTGCAGTACCTCTTATCCAAATTCCTTTTTACCTTATAAACAACAATCCGAACGGCAAGTATTAAACTTTAGAACCTCCGTACA
>JAWZYV010017933.1:0-31738 GCA_038373885.1 Cheiracanthium punctorium
CCTCCCCCCCCCTAAACGATTTGCTCTTTTTAATCGGCTTTCTTAGTACATATTCGTAATGTATAACAGTTATTTACTAATCATATATAATTACAGATGATACAGAAAGAATGCCTTAGCAAAACGACGTTTTGCGATTCGAAAATTCGCGGGATTTGCTTGTTTGTTATGGCAAGCCTAGACAAGGGATATCTTCTAAGGGGTGGTGTGCCTTGGTTGGGTGACTTTTTAAGGAGTTCTGATGTGTATTGACTCGTACATCTGGATGAAACCGACCAAAACTCCAGACCGACAGTCAAGCGGGCGGGGCCCGCCGAACGTGGGAACTTTAACACTTCAGCCGTGTACCATGTTCATTTGCTTTATCTACTCAAATCCATCTGAAAATCGAGGGATTTGCGACGTTTTGGGAATACAGCAATTGAAACACATTATGCTTTTGCCAAAATCAGAGCATAATAATGATCTTTTGCTTTAGCAATGTAGTGCTAGGGTTATTGGCGCCTGGTGCGGTCTTTCAGTTTGCCGCCCCATTCTTTCTAAGTTTCAGCATTCTGCCCCCATTTCGGCCCTTTAGTTTTCCACTTTATTATTTCTAAGTGTCCTGCCGGCCACCATGTTTGTTTTTTTGCCGCCGGGGCGGAGCCCCCCCCCCCCCACTTATTACGCCACAGTTTTAATTACATAAAAGTGGAGTAAATGCAGAATTTAGTAAATCAGACTATTGACAAGATTTGGTATTCTAAATATTCATTCTATACACCTTCCGATTTTAAAATTCTCAACATTTTAATGAATGAAGAAAGGGAAAAAAAATAATAATAATAAAAGCAAAAGAAAGCTAGTTCTGGAAAAGGATGTCTTCAGAAAACAAATTGTGTCATAAGTTAACAGCTAGGTTATTCATAAAACAAACTGTCATCAATTTAAGCTTATTTTCAGTTGAAAAAAAAAAAAAAAAGAAAAGAAAAAGAATTCTGCAAGGTTTATTAATAGATAATTTGTTTAAGTACTTTCGGCACCAGGATGTTGATTATTTTAATTATATTAAGCTGATTAAAAACATTTGATAGTTAAAATAAATATTGATTAGTACTATTTTTATTTTAAAAAGATTAAAGCAAGGTTTAAGAAAGAAAATTTAGTGTTTTTAAAGAGACCTTTTTAAGTATGTTACAAGAAATTAAAAATAAAGCTTTATGAAAAATAAATTATTGAAAATATTTTAAACTTTATTTCATACATACCTTTGGGCAATTCTGTGAGTTAAAAAAAATATTAATTTTATACCTGCTAAAAAACTTACATGTAGTATTTATTTTAAAGAAATAGTACTTTTTAAAAAACTTATATTCACTTTTCATGAATGAGCAAGCATTAAATTAGAAGTGAAAGAGGAATAACAAATATATTTCAGTGATTTGATTTGATATGGTGTTGTACATTCCAACAATAGGATGTATTACAAAATTTGCATGACTATGTCATTTTTTCCAGCAATCTTCTGTGTTCTGAATTAAATTTCCCCCAATTTCTGTAGTTATCAATTGATGGATGAGTTAAATTGTTTGATGCAATTTTAATAATGTCTAATAGTAATAAGGGTAACTTTGAAAATCTTTACTCTGTACTCCATTCAATAATTATTGCAAACAAAAGAATTTAAATAAAATTCTGATTTATATAATTTAATTTTATACATCCTGCATTGCAGAAATTTTATTACTTTTATTACATGCTAAACGCATCTACCCTAATCCACTTACACTGACAGTCCTTTTCTGTTTAAAAGTTTGTACTAATATAGGTGAAATATCATATATGAATGAGATTCAGTAATTGTGGTCCAGTAGTGATAGTGTGATAAAATGGAGGAACAAAAATTAACAGTCCCTCTGCCCTCCCCTACTGCCTAACAAATCATGTCTGGCTAAAAATTTCTGAAATCTTCTTCAATAAATGTACTATTCTTATAAATAATAAACATGTATGTCACGTAATTTTGAGAAAAAAAATTAAGCAGAAAATTCAACATTACTTATATTAAAACTTCTTTATGCTAGAAGTTTTTTTTAAATCAAAACTTTAGTTATGTAGATTTAATTCACATATTTATGTCATGTTTAGACCAAAATATTATCAACAAATTATTTTTCCTATTTCACTTACACTTACTTCTACTGGATATTTTCTCCAAAAGAAGGGGGGGGGGGACTAAGACAAATTGGAAAAAATCTTACTATGCATTGTAAGTCAGAACACATATTACAACTCTACATGTTAAAGTTTCGGGGATCAGATCGTTTCAAACCAGGGTTCGTGATTTTTTTTATTTTTTTAAAAAAATAAAAAAATCGGATTTTTTTGATTTAAATCAGATTTTTTTTATTTAAATCTGATTTTTTTGAAGATGTTTTAAAAATTCCTAATATGAATTTATTTTGCATATTATAATAGTATGACATTTTAAACAATATATATAAAATATATTTTATGCTATTTTAGCTATTATAATAATAAGTGCATAATAAGACTTTTCACAACTTCTACAAGATATTCAATTGTGTGTGGACCACCAGATGTGTCAATTGTCTCAACTAGATAATTCTCACCTTTTCTTGTGGATACTACAGCACATAATATTGGTTCATTATGAAGATTTGACCGTCCATCTATACTAAAGTTAACAATTTGTCTATTTAGGTGTTTGGAACATTTTTCTTTCTCTTGATCATATATATTATCAAGTGATGCTGCACCTATTTCTACTTCTTTTGCAGTAGTATCCCTGGCCTTAAAGCAGAAATCATCTTTTTAAATTGGGGATGATTAACCTGATGAAAAGCAGAATTGGTGGCATAAATATATCTTGCCACTTTCTCATCTAATATTTGCTTTTGAGTTTTAGTGGTCTTTATGGCATAATCATATGCTGTTCTTAAGAACACCAACATCATTTTCTATCTCACTGGTTTTTCTTTTCATAGTAGGTTTGGCTGCCTCAGATTTTGTACAAGTTAAATTGTTCTCAATTGTTTCTTGAGGTTGATCACTATTAATATCATTTCTGTCAGAGGAGAAACATTTATCTACATGTGCTTTCATTCTGGCTACTAATCCCATCATACCTTATTCACAGTTCTTGCATTTGGTTTTAACACCTTTTCCAGAAACTGTCTGCTCTTCATTAAGTACATCCAAATATTATCTTTCTTCCTTTCTGCCATTATCCTTGTACTTTAGCAATAGCTCTCTGAACACGGAATCCTAAACAAGAGTGTTCTAAAATCTGAAATAATTCTAGTGTTGCCAATTTTTCTGATCAAATTTCTTTTGTACTCACACTGTTACACTCAAAAGTCACTCCCCCCCCTTACCTTGAAGGATTCCCTAAACCACTGCAGTGCCATCTAATGCTATTATAAGAAATTAATTTCATTTGAGTGTTGAAGATTTTTATTTAGAATACATTCTATCAATACAAAAGTCACTTTTGAAAAATGATTTTAATCACTGATTTTTAAAAAAGATCCCTTGATTTAAATCAACGAACCCTGTTTCAAACCAGTTTCTATATGTTATCTACCTGTACATTCTCGTGGAACCCCAAAGTGCCCTTTTTGAGAACAGGGTGCCCTTTTTGAAAACTTCCCCGCGGCGGCCCTTTTTTTCTAGAGTCAACACTACAATTAGACTTGAAATTAATAACAAAACCCTAATTTGCTATAACGTAGACAGAGGCAAAGTTCACTGGCAAGACACTGAGGGATTGACAGGCTGCTGCCGCACGTGCCGAAAATCAATATCTTAATAAGATGTCGATCATTTAAGTTTAAAAGAGGCCATTTATGGGCTATATGACATGTACATATATAATATATTAAATCAAAAATATCTTCGAATTTCCAAATTACAATTTGAAAAATTATTTTCAAACTCCTTCATGTGCACTTTATTTTAAAGAACAAAGAAATCTTGCACAATCTAAGCGTGCAAACCTGCAATTAATAGACATTCCCTTGTAATTGTTTTAACCGTACTTTTGGACCCTGTCTCCTGGCACCTCAAGATCATCATAATCCATGGAATTTTGCAGCCCAGATAATTCGATTAAACAATAAATGTAAACTGCATCAGTCATGCAAGGGCCTCAAAGACGGTATATTAATTTACACATGCCTTGGGAGTGGACTTTTCTGTGTGGCCTCTGCTGTTAAATAAATCTATGTCAAACTGTTTAAATAAAAGCATGAAAAACCCCAAGCATATTTGGTTTTTGTCAGTAACAGCAGCAGCCCGAGCCAATGGTCCAAAGCCACCCCATCCTTGTCAAGGACTACAACAAACTACTCAATGGACTAGAGCTGAATTTTCACACACATATATATGGTATTTCTACGCTAGTTAAATTTACGGCAGTATTAATGAAAAAGTTTAAATATCTGGAGTGTAACTGAAATAGTTTCTAAGTAACTAAATAAAATGTATGTTTTAAATGCTATTTAAATGATAAAGTTAAAACAAAAGTAGACCTTTTTTGAAGGTAAATGGCAGCAATATTTGTAGGCCCATTTGACGAAGAAATAAAAGTAAATAATGAAAAGCATACGAAGTAGGTAACTGTGATTATCTCTAAAAATTAAGGATACTGAAAACTTTCAGGAATCTCTTTCTCAGATAATGTAAATTTCAGCAGAAAAATGGTGGAAAATCCCTTTGAAAAGTAAAATAGCATAGATAAAACGACTCTTCATTGACCCTTTACCCTACATTTTAATGTGTTTTATTAAGTATTTTAACAAAAAAGTTACATTTATTAGAAATTTGTATGAAAATTCATGAAAATAAGTGTTCAAATTCACAAAAAAGAGCAATTTTCACAAAAATGAGACCCTGGAATAGATTTCTGGATCAACCCTCTCCTTGCACGTGACTACTACAAAATAAGGGCTGAAAATACTATCATAATTGGAGGCATCATCAGAAAGCAGGCAAAAGTCCTTCACCAGCAAATGGACATCACAGATTTTGAATATAATAGTGGCTACTTGAAAAGATTTAAAAGGGGACAAGTATTCCCTCTGTATATACGAATTGGTGAGACTGCAGGTGTTGATGAAGATGATCTATCGTCATAAAAAACTTAATGTGCTGATTTTACAGTTGAGGACATTTAAAATATAGATGAAAATGATCTTTCTTACCGCCTGCAGCCAGACAAAACAATATCATGTGTGTCTGTTAAAGAGTGCAATAAAAGCTAAAGATCGTGAGTCGCTCGTATTCTGTTCAAATGCTGATGTATCTGAAAACAGAACTCTGACAGTGATTAGAAAATAAGCTAAGCCAAGATCCTTTAAAAATTTCAATCCTGTGCTTTATGTCGACTATGAGAAAGACAAGAAAGCCTGGATGACTGCAGCATTATTTCAAAAATGGCTAGGGAATTTAAACTCAGAAATTTGAAGAAAGAAAAGTGATGTTTTAATGACTTTGGATAATGCCTCTTGTCACAAATCATACCTAATGAGCAATAACCTTTTACCTCCTGACTGTACTGGAGTTTTACAACCTTTGGATGCAGATATAATACTCATTCAAAGCTCATTATCGAAAGCATCCCGTCCACCATATTATTGAAAAAATCAGTAACAATGATTTTTCTCTAATCGTTTTACACAATGCTATTCGCATGGGATAAAATTTCATTGGAAGCTGTTCCTAACTGCTGGAAACATACTGGATTGATTAAATCTGAAGGATTTACTCCAAAACAAAAACACTACAACACTTCTTGGACTAAAAAATGAAATACACAAATTAACAGACATTGAGCATCAGCGGTCAGCAACTGAGTATATTAATATAGACGAAACTGTTTCAACATTTGAAGATCTGACAATAGATGAAATTGTCATATCAACTGCCAATCTAAATCAAAATTTAGATTCATCTGACAGTGAATCTGAAGATGAAACACCACATTTTCGAACGAGGGAGTGAGATATTGCATTGGGAAAATATGGTGAATGGGCGAAATTCCAAAGGTGACAGAGAGTAATTCTGAAAACGTTTTATCTATAGATAAACTCGTGAACGCAGTTCAAAATCTGGCTATCCCAGAGCCTAAGAAAAAGGAGAGTTGGAATCTTTTCTTTGTTTATGTAGAAAGGGGTTTAAACACTAAAATGTTCTGAAAGAATTAAAATCGGAAATTTTGCTTAAATTAATTGGGGGAAAAGCCTCCAATATATTAGTATATATGAGTGATGGTGATTTGAGTGACTATGAAAAAATCATAGCATTAATAGTAAAAGAGTATGAACCCTCTCCATTTTTTTGCTCAGTAAATCTTAAAAAAGCTAAAAGATTTTCGGGAGAAACACATCAACAATTCGCACCTCGTTTGCAATCAGGTGTCTTCATTATTGCAGGGTTCGCTAAAAAACAGATTTCGATTCGTTGATAAATCTTATTATATCGGATAAAATATTTGAAACGTTAGATATGAATGTTTCAACTCACATTGCAGCCTGCCAGGGTGAAAATTGGCTACAGGCGAATGAATTGGCAAAGGAATGTGATATTTATTTTATCGCGAAGGATACATTTTTTGATGATGTAAAAATTGAAAAATGGTCTGGTTATTGCGAATGAATAGGTGAAAATTTAAGTATATCCCACCGCCATTAAGAAAACCCCAATATACCAACAACAATAAACATACATCAAAATTATGCTCTTGCTTCATTTTTTCAAGTAATTTGCATTTAGCAAAGAACTGTTCAAATCAACGAAATAAATATGACGAACCAAGTAAATCACATAATGATGAACAAAGAATCCCAAAGGGTAACCCCTAGCCTTCCGTAACTAAGCCAAGTGAGAATGTGCTGGTATCTCACATAAATTCGAAACATTTGTGGTGCTCTGAAAACCCACTTGAAATTAATTTATAACCCTTGCAAAAAAAATTTCTATTCATGTTGTTCGTAAGTAGATAGATTTTATTGTTGATAGTTTTGTAGACATTTCTATTTTAAATGTTGCGTTAATGCCAGACATAAAAACTAAAAGGAAAGGGAAAATTGTTTTAGAATTCGCTTTTAGAGAGAGTCGGTGCTCATTTAGCAGCTTTGCCAGTATTTTATAAAATGTCACATAATCTGCAAATAACACGAGCCAACGTTATTTGTAGTCTCAACTATAACATTAGCTAGCGGGTTTTTAGAACGGCTCCACGAGCGGGATTATTACTGCTTATGAAGAGATTAATGTTACTTGTACGTGTAGTTAAGTTGTTACGTATTAAATGTGTGCGTTTGTCTAAAAGTTTTCTAGTGCTCTTTATTTAACTCATTCCAGATTTTTTTAGGTTAATAAAATACGGGTAACAACACATGGTGGCAGCGGTTAAAATGGTAATTTAAATAGTTTGAATTCTACGTAAAGTTTGAATTCAGGAAAAAACGGCAATGACTGCTTATCAAGTAACACCACCGGAATTATTCCAGTTTTCAACTCCAACGGAGTGGCCCAAGTGGAAACAGAGATTTCTCCGATTCCGAACTGCTTCAGGATTGAATACGAAGTCAGAAGAGGAACAAGTTGATGCTCTTATCTACTTCATGGGCGAAAAGGCCGAAGATATTTTTCTCTCGTTTGCCATAACAGAAGACGAGAAGAAAAACTTCCAGGTTGTATTACAAAAGTTTAGTGAGTATTTTGTCATTAAAAGAAATGTTATTTTTGAAAGAGCGCAGTTTAACAGACGGGTACAGAGAGAAGGGGAGTCAGTTAATGAATTTATTACGGAATTATATGCACTTGCGGATAAGTGTAATTATGGTGCACTTCACGATGAATTAATAAGGGATCGTATAGTTGTTGGTATTAGCGACCAAGCTTTAAGTGAAAAACTACAGCTTGATCCTCAGCTTACTTTGCAAACAGCCATTGATAAAGTTCGCTTATCGGAATCGATCAAAAGCCAACATTTAGTATCAGTAAGCAATTCATCAATTAATGCTTTAGTTCACAAAAGGGAACTTGTGGAGAATTCAAATAAAAAGACTTCTCGGGGTAATAATTTTAATGTAAACATTTCGAAATGTAAATGGTGCGGAAAATCGCCACACGATAAAAAGCATTGCCCAGCCAAGGACTCTTTCTGCAGAAAATGTAAGAAAAAAGGACACTGTGAGAAGGTTTGTTTATCTTCCACTAAGCGAATTAACGAAGTTAATTTTGAAACGGGTTTCATAGGCTTAGTAAGAAATGTACAAGATGTAGATGATTGGGTTATACCAATAAAAATATTAGGAAAATCAGTCAAGTTTAAGATTGATAGTGGTGCGGATCACACTGTAATTCCTTCTCATGTAGCAAAAACAATGTTGAAAAGAGCTGAAGTTAAGCGCACAAACAAGTTAATTTTTGGCCCTGATAGATCTCCTCTGAAACTTATGGGAAAGATAGTTGAGAACATAGAATATAATGGCAAAAAAATTTTTGGAAGAAATTTACATCATAGATGGTCTTCAGCGATGTTTATTAGGAAAACCAGCCATAAAAATGTTTGGATTAGGTCCCAATATTCTAGGCCATTGTGTGCGTAGCATTAGTAGTTTTGATCCTATCCAGGAATTCCCTACTCTGTTTCAAGGCCTTGGTTTACTAAAAGGTAACTACCACATTGAACTCAGCAATGATGTCAAACCTTATGCTCTCACTTCTCCTCGACGGATACCTATACCGTTGTTAGAGAAAACAAGAGAAGAAATAAAAAGAATGCAGGAATTAAATGTAATTCAACCAGTAGAAAAAGCAACTGACTGGTGTTCCCCCAGCCGCTGTTGTAAGAAAGAAAGATGGAAATGTTAGAATTTGTGTAGATTTGATGGTACTTAATAGAAGTATACGAAGGGAATGGCACCTGTTACCAACTACAGAATATAATTTATCTCTTTTGGCTGGAGCCAAGGTGTTTTCAAAATTAGACGCCAACTCTGGTTTCTGGCAAATACCACTTGACGAAGAATCATCTTATCTTACTACTTTCATAACACCCTTTGGAAGATTCCGTTTTTTGCGTTTGCCATTCGGAATTTCATCGGCTCCAGAGCATTTTCAGCATAGAATGTCGCAGGTGTTAGAAGGTCTTCAATGTATCATATGCCATATGGATGACATCCTTATTTGGGGATCCACTCGAGAAGAACACGATGAACGTTTAAAAATGACTTTGAATCGTATCAAAGAAACCGGGATAACCCTAAACAAACAAAAATGTTGTTTTTCTGTCAAGTCAATAAAATTCCTTGGACATGTTATTGATGAATCAGGAATACATCCAGACAAAGACAAGATGGAAGCCATAAGAAAATTTAAACGTCCTACAAATAAGACTGAGCTGAAACAACTCCTTGGGATGGCTAATTACTTAGCACGATTCATACCGAAATATTCAGAGACGTTAGCACCTTTGATTTCCCTCTTATCGACAAAGAACGAATTTGTTTGGGATATACCTCAAGAAAATGCACTAATGAAACAAAGAGATTTTGTCATCCGAGCCAGTACTCGCAATTTTTTACCCTAACAAGCAATCTATCGTAACAGCTGATGCTTCTTCCTATGGTCTAGGAGCAATACTGTGCCAAAAACAGGAAGACTCTACAGTTAAAGTAATCGCTTATACATCGCGCACATTAACGCCAACTGAAAAGCGTTACACCCAAATAGAAAAAGAAGCTCTTGCGCTGACATGGGCATGTGAAAAGTTTTGTAACTACTTGATAGGCACCAGGTTTCTTCTAAAAACAGATCACAAACCTCTTGTCCCTATCTTAATGAGAAAATCTCTGGATGATTTAACTCCCCGTCTTCAAAGATTCAAAATGAGATTGATGAGATACTCTTTTGACGTTTTTCACACCCCAGGGAAGAATTTATGTGCAGCGGACGTATTATCAAGAGCATCTCACCAAGAAGAGATTCCCGACCTTGAATTAGAGGAGGAAGTTGAAGCTTTCGTTAATTTGGTAACAGACTCGGTCCCTGTAGCTCCACAAAGACTTTCTCAGTTAAAATTAGAACAAGAGCAAGATTCAACATGCAAAATGTTAACGGTCTATGCTTTACAAGGATGGCCTGAGAAAAATAAAGTAGAACTATCATGTCTACCTTACTGGCCTTTGCGATACGAAATATCCTTACAGAATGGATTACTTATGAGAGGAGCTCGAATAATTGTTCCAGACAAACTACGACAAGAAATTTTAGAGAAAATACATGAAGGTCATATGGGAATAAATAAATGTAGAGCTTTAGCTAACTCCACGGTCTATTGGCCTGGTATCAGCAAACAAATAGAGAAACTAGTCCGAGAATGTACATCGTGTATACAGGAAGCTAGAAACCCTTCTGAGCCATTGAAACCAACAAGTTTTCCTCAAAGACCTTGGGAAATAGTAGCTATGGATTTGTTCAAGTTTCATTCTGATTGGTATTTGTTAGTGACTGATTACTATTCACGGTATCCAGAAATCGCAAAATTGGACAGACTTACATCCAGCGAAGTGATTTTACATTGCAAGTCAATTTTCGCCAGGCATGGATTACCTGATGTAGTTAGGTCTGATAATGGATGACAGTTTGAAGTAACTAGAACCGCTGAATTTCAACAATTTGCAAAAACATATGGTTTCAAACATGTTACTTCGAGTCCAAAATATCCTCAAAGCAATGGTTTTGTGGAAGCTGCTGTTAAAATCATCAAGCTCAGATTGAAGAAATCGAAAGACCCATATTTAGCACTTCTCAGTTACAGAGCTTCACCTTTAAAAAATGGATACAGCCCAGCTGAGTTACTGATGGGTCGGAGATTACAAACAACATTGCCTGTTCCGTTATCAGCACTTCAACCTAGACTTGTTCAAAAAGAGAAGTTAGAAGAAATCGAGGAAAATCGAATAAAAACCCAAGAAAAATATTATAATCGCAGACATAACTCTCATGAACTCAGACCGATAAATCCAGGGGAAAAAGTGTGGATAACAGATAGGAAGGCTGTTGGCACTGTGGAAAAGAATGCAGATACACCAAGATCGTATTTCGTTAAAGGAGGTCAACATATTCTGCGACGAAACAGAAAACATCTAATTCCTACTGCAAAACTGCAGCCACATGCAGTAGAAGATGATGATGTCGCAGATGCTCTCACTACAGACGTTTCACAGAAAAGAGCTGAAACTTAAACACCAAAAACTACGGGCTCAACTAAGAAAAATAATCATCCTGTTGTCACTCGGTATGGAAAATTGTAAAATCTCCAGATCGACTCAATCTCTAAAAGGGGGAGATGTGACATAATCTGCAAATAACACGAGCCAACGTTATTTGTAGTCTCAACTATAACTTTAGCTAGCGGGTTTTTAGAACGGCTTCACGAGCGGGATTATTACTGCTTATGAAGAGATTAATGTTACTTGTATGTGTAGTTAAGTTGTTACGTATTAAATGTGTCCGTTTGTCTAAAAGTTTTCTAGTGCTCTTTATTTAACTCATTCCAGATTTTTTTAGGTTAATAAAATACGGGTAACAACACATAAAAATCCAAACAATCTTATATTTTCCAGTGCTCATATTTCATTCGCATTGACTGATAAACTGAATATTCCATGTCTTATAACACCACATGTTTACCAGAATTTAAATGACAGAACACATGAAGTAGTTATGAAGTAGCAGATTGAAGTCTTCCCGCCTATACCCCCCCCCATCCTCTATCACTTTTCGTGCAACAATCGTGAAAAGAACGACCAACAGGCATCAGCAGATACGTTTATTTAAAATAGCATGCAAGGTGAAGAGGGAAATTTGAGGTGTGATCTTGCAGCTGTTAAGAACAAGAAAAAGAAGTCAAACTCCGAGCATAGGGTTTTTTTTGTTTCTGAGAACTGATCGGAGGAATTTTCGTAAGTGAATAAATTACGTAAAATGCTAAAAAGTCTGCCAGACATTAAAGATTTCTTCTAGAGATGCTGGTTTAGGAAAAAAATAATTTCTCTGTATGGGATGACTTTTTATTTCAGATAAAATTTCCAGAGAAACAGTAGATCAATTGGTATTACCTGAAAGTCATAGAATTAAATTTCACCAATTAGCTCATGACTCATTATACGAGAATCATCTTGGGATAAGGAAAACTAAAGAAGGGATTAAATTATATTTTTATTGGCCAAGCATCTCAAAATATGTAGAGAATTATTGTAGGATGTCAGAAAAATGCTGACTAAAAAGTCTGGAGTGTAATTCAGACAAAATCCCTATTACGGCAGTGTTAGAGCTCCATATTCCTTCACACTGTAAATGTAGACTTGATGGGTGAGATTGTATCGCCTTTGGGAAGAAAACAAATATTATCTGTGTTTAACTGATCAAAATTCAAAATGGCCAGAAGTGATAGCGCTGAAGTCTTTCAGCTAAAGCAACATGCAACGCGCTTTCAGAAATATTCATGCATGCAAGAATTCCAGAAATAATTTGTAGTGATCAGGTTACTAACTTTACGTCGCAGCTAACACGGGAATTTGAAGATAGGTTAGGGGCAAGTCCTAGATTTTTAACCCCTTCAAATCTAGCATTGAATGGTTTGGTGGAAAAATGGAACTTGCCTGCAGACCAGGTGAGTTGGTTGTTAGGAAAAGGGACACGACACTCCCTTTCGCAGATAAGTTTCAGCAGGAAGAAGGTACAAAGACCCTTTCAAAAAGTAAAATAGCATAGATGAACAACAAAATTATTTCCTTTTTCCTATCTTTATGTCTTAAATGTATACTGGACTACAGGCATTTACTAATTATATGGTGGCAAATAAGCAGAAGTGTGCTGGAATTATAATTTTTATGAGCTTCTGAAAGTTTTGATTAAAAATAAATACATAAAAAAATAAAGGCTTACTTGAGAACAAAATATTTCCTTTTGCTGGTGAAGATTTTATATTAGTAGGTAGAAATGTTCTTCTGAGACAGATTCTGACTTTCTATGCATGTGTTGAAATCCAGTGAGTGAATATTTCAATATAGCTTTGCTATGATAATATGTGGAAATATTCATGTCTTTTTCAATAACCTGAAATGCAGAAGCTATCATTATTAAAAAATATAATACATATATTTTAAGTATAAATGTCCCCTACACAATTTATAAATAATTTCATAAAAACATTCAAGATTCAACTGAACAAATATTGAATAAACCATAATAGAAATATTAAATAATGCAAGGCGTTCGGGAGCAAGGAGTTTCATTTTTGAGCAAGGAGTTCGGGAGTACCTTTGTAAAATTTTCTTGACTGGGTCTGAAAATTTTGGTCCTTATATTAAAAAGAGTTGAAAAATATATACAGTTGACCATAGTGTAACAGCCCCTTGATAAATGACCCTCTTTGTTCTTGAGTTCGATGAGAAAAGATTTGCTACGATATATTATGATGCAAAATTCTTTGAATTAACCAGTCCCTCAACTACTGTTGTTCACTTTCACAAAAATCTTTCTGTCCACTAAATAATATAATTTCTGAGCACTTTTAAAAAGAAAAATGTTGCTCAAAATACCAGTTTTTGAAATAAGTATCTCATTAAGGGAAAGAGATAACTAAATGAATTTTTACATGTGTTACAGGGTTCATTCTCATTTTTCAAAATGAAAATTAAGGAGTTTTTAAGGACCCCCAATTTTTTTTTTTTTTTTTTTTTTTGGAGTCCACTTTTTTCCAGACTACTGATGCAAATATTCGTAATCAGTATCTGTTCTAGCGGTTACGGCGCCCAAGACAAAAAGACAAATTGCCATCCCTGAACTAAAGGTCAAGATTCGCGGTTGCCACTCGCCACGTGGCGACTCAGTTTAAATAAGTGGCGATGAAAAAAATTCATTACGTTCGCCACTTTTTATTTTATTACATTTATGCGTTTTGGTTTACAATTACTGTTTCATACTCTCTCCAAAATACATGGACAGAATTTACAATTCACTCGGAAAAAAGAACGGCAAAACGTATCCCGTCCCGCCCCGCCTCACCTCACCTCACCCCTTTTCCATCATTCTATTGTGAATTTATTGACAGTAATCCCACGAAATCGCAGATGCAGCTTACACGCCGGCGAACCGGAGTGACTCACTTCAGTAGGAATGCACAGAATAGAAGATATTCTTGCATTTGCACTTTGCTTGGAACAATCCTTTCTCCAACCACGTGCGTACATAAAAAAAATCCATATTTTATAACAAAGCCACGTGGGACACTGGGACCCTGTGGCAGAATTTTTTCCTGCTTTCTGCGACAAACCTCATGAGTACCAATTTCTTTCTGCAACATATTTTTAATAATAAATATGTAATCAACCTGCAATATCAGAAGCACTTTGTGCGTATAAAAATCTTTACATGAATAGATTAAAGCTGTATGTATATTATATATATAAACTGCATAACTAAGCAATAAATTTTGGTAGGAAGTTAGATGCAGACAGAAATGTAAATTTTAATACATCAGAAAAAAAGAAACTTATCTGCATCTATAGAATTTCTGAAGAGAAAAAATCAAGCTCAAAAACATGAAAGCTACAATCGATGGACTATAAACACAATTTATTTATCAATACTTGAAACATGGTAAACATTTAGCTTATGAATTCACTTTTTTAACAACTTTTGGGGTAACAATTTTTTTCATAACTTTATTTTGGTGGGTTGTTGAAAAATGGAATGCATAATTTGGTTCGTACATCATAATTAAGCCTGCTTTGATATATTTCCTGGTATTTTTCAGGGTTCGTTGATTTAAATCAGCTTGATTAAAATCACGATTTAAATCAAGAGATTTTTTTTTAAAAAATCAATGATTAAAATCATTTTTCAAAAATGCATTTTGAATTGATAGATTGATGATGATAATCTAAATAAAAATCTTCAACACTCAAATGAAATTAATTTCTTAATAGCATTAGATGGCACTGCAGTGGTTTAGGGAATCCTTCAAGGGGGGGGGGGAGTGACTTTTGAGTGTGACAGTGTGAGAACAAAAGAAATTTGATCAGGTAAATTGGCATTACTAGAATTATTTCAGATTTTAGAACACGCTTGTTTAGGATTCTGTGTTCAGAGAGCTATTGCTAAAGTACAAGGATAATGGCAAGAATTAAGAAAGATAATATTTGGATGTACTTTAATGAAGAGCAGACAGTTTCTGGAAAAGGTGTTAAAACCAAATGCAAGAACTGTGGAAAAGTTATGATGGGATTAGTAGCCAGAATGAAAGCACATGTAGATAAATGTTTCTCCTCTGGCAGAAATGATATTAATAGTGATCAACCTCAAGAAACAGTTGAGAACAATTTAACTTGTACAAAATCTGAGGCAGCCAAACCTATGAAAAGAAAAATCAGTGAGATAGAAAATGATGTTGGTGTACTTAAGAACAGCATGAATATATTTATGACACCCATTCTGCTTTTCATCAGGTTAATCATCCCCAATTTAAAAAGATGATTTCTGCTTTAAGGCCAGGGTATACTGCTCCAAATAAAGTAGAAATAGGTGGAGCATTACTTGATAATATATATGATCAAGAGAAAGAAATTGTTTCATATTAAAATTTGCTTATCTATGCACTTATTATAATAATAGCTAAAATAGCATAAAATATATTTTATATATATTGTTTAAAATGTCATACTACTTTTATAATATGCAAAATAAATTCATATTAGGAATTTTTAAAACATCTTTAAAAAAATCCGATTTAAATAAAAAAAATCTGATTTAAATAAAAAAAATCCGATTTTTTTTATTTTTTTAAAAAAATCACGAACCCTGGTATTTTTAAAACCAGATGGTGGTCCATTTATGTGAATGAAAGTTCTTTTATCATTTGTCCCAATGTCCTCTTCATTTCTGTCTGAAGATCTTAGCACTGAAATTCTGTTTATAGCGTGAACCTAACTGATTAGTTAAATAATAAATAACTAAAATCATAAAATAGGGGTTGATTTTTATTCATATTTTGTTAGCAAGTTTAAATAAAGGAATGCTTAAGTAAAAATATTCATTCTTGAGAGGGATGGAAAGAGATTGAAAACATGATGCTTAAAGTACAATTTTTCCATCAAATTTTGCAACGCTCGATCAGTGTAAAAATAAATAAAACGACAAAACAGTGCATTATTTTTTATCCTATTTTGTTGAAAATTAAAATAAAAGAATGAAAAAAAAAAAAAAAACCCACATTCATTCTCAAGAAGGATGAAAAAAGATTGAATAATGGATTTGTGTTATAATACAATTTTTCCCATAAAGTTTTGTGACGCTCGATCCTTGTAAAAATAAATAAATAAAATGACTAAATAGGATTTTTAATCTTATTTTGTTGGAAATTCGAATAAAGAAATGCAATAGAAAAAATATGCAGTTTCAAGACGGATGAAAAAAGATTGAAATGGCGCTATTTTCCCTGTCAAAATCGTTTACGTTATTTTTTTTTTTTTTTTTTTTTTTTTTCTTATTAAAATTTTATAGACACGGACCAATACGGCCCGAAAAACGGACTTTTATGATTCTCCTTTTCATTGGAAGACATGTTGAGAAACAGTCGAAATATCTTTCACTTATGCATTAAAAATGTGCTGAACATATTACCGTGAAGTGAGCCCGATAACTAACCACGTGTATGTTGTAAATAAATATGCGGCACTTACGAAGCGAGTTGGGTGAACGGGGTCACACTCGCAGGTCAAGTGCATTTCTCAAATAGCTCTCCAGTGGGTGTGAATTCTGCCTCCGTGATTCTGCTCCTGCAGAGACGGCCCGAGGGGCATGCGGGGCCTCTTCTCTATCATGTGTCTTATGAGATAGAATTAAATAGCCCAGGAGCCGGGCCTCTATAAGCGCGGGGCCTTAGGCGATCGCCTACATTCGCAGCCCCCTTGGGCCGGCCCTGGCTCCTGCATTAGAGATGAGTTCGGGCTCATTTTTTGAAGCCCGAGCCCGAGGACTTTTCATCCGAGCCCGCCCGAGCCCGAGCAATATTATTTAAGTCGGAGCCCGAGCCCGAAATTTCAGTTAAGATTTTTAAAAAATTCAATTACTTCATTGATAGAATACAATAAATTTTGCCGTTCGTGCAAATTAAAGACAAATAGAGTTGCAAACTCCGAATGCACTTTCTAATTTTTTGTATCAGTCTTTTATCAGAAAATGTCGGATCTCATGACTAATTAAGGAATATAAACCGCCGTTCTAAAATACCCAAAGAGCTTCACGCACCTTCTAGGCGCCCATGCCGCTATTTTTATTTGTTTATTTATTTATTTTTCTTTTATAAGTACTTTTATTTTCCTCATGAATCACTTTTCAAAATCTATTTCAAGCAGTATGTTCAATAAAGGAGAAATTTTTCATGAGCCCAAGCCCGAACACAATTGTGAATTACAGAGCCCGAGCCCGGTTCGGGCCCGGGCTTTCGGGCTCGGGCTGAGCCCGTCTCATCTCTATCCTGCATACACGCGCAATGTAAGAATTCCGCGAGAAAAAGCAATCCTTTGGAAGCAATTCTGCAGAAACAAAACATGTTCTGCAAAAATCTAGGGCTGGATTTTTACCCTAACTTCCATTCTTTTTTAATTTCTATATCGAAAATATTTCCTTTCGCCAAGAACTCTTCAGTTTTATGTTGGACTACTCAGATACGAAGTCGCGCCTTCTGCCAATCAGTCTGTTCTGCAAGAAAGTGTTGCCGGGCTGGTTGCTATGGTATGACGTAGGTCGAAAAGCTCCGTTGCATTTACGAAGTGAGAAAAGAGAGCATTGATATGTATCAATGAAAGAGAGTTGAGCGAACGGGGTTAAGGGTCACGTGCAGGTCTTTTGTAAACAGAAAATTCTGTGCTGCAGTCACCGAGCGAAACTGAATGAACTGACGTGCTTGGGAAGATAAATATTTATAGTCTGCATCTGCGAGTAAAATAATCCATTGAAAAGAATTCTGCAGAAACAAAACTTAATCTGCAGAAGTGGGTTTTTTTTTTTTTTTTTTGGTCTCCCTAAATGGAAATTTTATTCCTGTGTGGAAAATCTTTCTGCAGGAGCTCAGTGCCGTTCTGCGACAATGTCGCCGTGTCGCCGCGATTCTGCCACGGGGCACTGGGACTTCCTGTTTTTAAATGATAAACCACAGAAGTCATAAAACCAGAGATAAAAACAAAAGTATCAGGTTGTAACGAAAGTATTCCGCCATATCTGCTTGAAAAACTAACTTCTAACTCCTTAGATAACTGTAGAGTGGCTGAATACTGATCTTCTTCCACAAGTTCTCGCAGGCTGGCCTTATCAACATCAATAGATCAGCCTGAGCTCTCTGCTTCTTGTATGTCATAGTCCTTGTTTTTGAACTTTCGGTACCAAACCTGCACAGTGCCATATGATACAACAATAGTACTTAAAACTGTACACATAATTCGTTGATATTCTGTAGCTGACTTTTTGCAACAGAAATGGAAGTAAATGATGGTTCTAATCCGATAGAGTGATAGTTCCATTTGAGACACCTTGATGTACTTAATGATAACTATATTTTTTTACAGATGTCACAACACAGTGTTATAAAGTAAGTCTCTTTCTTTCAAATGCCAAAAAACATTTGACTAAATATGAGCAAATACGCCACACCGAACTGTTTGCTGACGACGTTTGCGGTGGCGGAAAACTTGCGTTACAACCTAATAAATACGACTTGGTTGGCTTATTACATTTATAGTGTTGACTCTAGATTAATTTGGCAGGGCGCAGCGCCCGGCAGCCTTTTTGTTATCTTTTTAGCGCCCGGTGGCCTTTTTGTTATCTTTTTAGCGCCCGGCGGCCTTTTTGTTATCTTTTTAGCGCCCGGCGGCCCTTTTGTCGTCTTTTTAGCGCCGGACGGCCCTATTTCTCTTCTTTATGCGCCCTCCTGCTTTTACATTTTTATTATTATTAGTAAACAACCAGCACTTTTTATTTCCTACATACCATTTGCAGCCCATCACGATAATACGTTAATTAAAACGGTTACGATTGAGTACAATAATCCCATCATAAAAATAGGTTCGATTGAAAACGGCCCTTTCACAAAAACCGTCTATGAAATCCGATCTTTCCCACAAATGTAATTTATTAAAATGCTTTCTTCAAATATTCTACTCTTTCACAGATCGAAATACTCCTACTGCCCTTTTCTTTGTTTTCTTTTGCGCGAGCCGAACAGCCGAGTAACCCGAAAAGGCCCCTCTTGTATGTTTTGTTTTTGCTGACTCAAGTGAGAAGCCCGATCGGCATTTCACTTAGGAGTTAGGGGAAGAAAATACGGTTGGGAAATTCAAAATTTTCTCAAGTTATCTAAAAATTTCTGATTCCATCTGTCAATTCTCAAATATCAGTGGCTACGTTTGATAAAAATGTAGTTGCGAATTATCAAACAATCATTATACCAGAGTTCGTCGCCAGCTGTATATAATTATTGCTCTTCTCGATGTCTTTAATAGTTTCGCAACACTACGAAGTCCCCCCCCCTAAACGATTTGCTCTTTTTAATCGGCTTTCTTAGTACATATTATTCGTAATGTATAACAGTTATTTACTAATCATATATAATTACAGATGATACAGAAAGAATGCCTAAGCAAAACGACGTTTTGCGATTCGAAAATTCGCGGGATTTGCTTGTTTGTTATGGCAAGCCTAGACAAGGGATATCTTCTAAGGGGAGGTGTGCCTTGGTTGGGTGACTTTTTAAGGAGTTCTAATGGGTATTGACGCGTACATCTTGATGAAACCGACCAAAACTCCAGACCGACAGTCGCGCGGGCGGGTCCGCCGAACGTGGGAACTTCAACACTTCAGCCGTGTACCATGTTCAGTGGCTTTATCTACTCAAATCCATCTGAAAATCGAGGGATTTGCGACATTTTGGGAATACAGCAATTGAAACACATTATGCTTTTGCCAAAATCAGAGCATAATAATGATCTTTTTCTTTAGCAATGTGGTGCTAGGGTTATTGGCGCCCGGTGCGGTCTTTCAGTTTGCCGCCCCATTCTTTCTAAGTTTCAGCATTCTGCCCCCCCCCCTTTCGGTCCTTTAGTTTTCCACTTTATTATTTCTAAGTGTCCTGCCGGCCACCATGTTTGTTTTTTTGCCGCCGGGGCGGACCCCCCCCCCACTTATTACGCCACAGTTTTAATTACATAAATTGGAGTAAATGCAGAATTTAGTAAATCAGACTATTAACAAGATTTGGTATTTTAAATATTCATATTATACACCTTCCGATTTTAAAATTCTCAACATTTTAATGAATGAAGAAAGGAAAAAAAATAATAATAAAAGCAAAAGAAATCTAGTTCTGGAAAAGGATGTCTTCAGAAAACAAATTGTGTCATAAGTTAACAGCTAGGTTATTCATAAAACAAACTGTCATCAATTTAAGCTTATTTTCAGTTGAAAAAAAAAAAAAAATAATAATTCTGGAAGGTTTATTAATAGATAATTTGTTTAAATACTTTTGGCACCAGGATGTTGATTATTTTAATTATATTAAGCTGATTAAAAACATTTGATAGTTAAAATAAATATTGATCAGTACTATTTTTATTTTAAAAAGATTAAGTCAAGGTTTAAGAAAGAAAATTTAGTGTTTTTAAAGAGACCTTTTTAAGTATGTTACAAGAAATTAAAAATAAAGCTTTATGAAAAATAAATTATTGAAAATATTTTAAACTTTATTTCATACATACCTTTGGACAATTCTGTGAGTTTAAAAAAAAATATATTAATTTTATACCTGCTAAAAAACTTACATGTAGTAATTATTTTTATTTATTTTAAAGAAATAGTACTTTTTAAAAAACTTATATTCACTTTTCAGGAATGAGCAAGCATTAAATTAGAAGTGAAAGAGGAATAACAAATATATTTCAGTGATTTGATTTGATATGGTGTTCTACATCCCAACCATAGGATGTATTACAAAATTTGCATGACTATGTCATTTTTTCCAGCAATCTTCTGTGTTCTGAATTAAATTTCCCCAATTTCTGTAGTTATCAATTGATGGATGAGTTAAATTGTTTGATGCAATTTTAATAATGTCTAATAGTAATAAGGGTAACTTTGAAAATCTTTACTTTGTACTCATTCAATAATTATTGCAAACAAAAGAATTTAAATAAAATTCTGATTTATATAATTAAATTTTATACATCCTGCAGTGCAGAAATTTTATTATTTTTATTACATGGTAAACGCATCTACCCTAATCCACTTACACTGACAGTCCTTTTCTGTTTAAAAGTTTGTACCAATATAGGTGAAATATCATATATGAATGAGATCCAGTAATTGTGGTCCAGTAGTGATAGTGTGATAAAATGGAGGAACAAACATTAACAGTCCCTCTGCCTTCCCCTACTGCCTAACAAACCATGTCTGGCTAAAAATTTCTGAAATTTTCTTCAATAAATGTACTATTCTTATAAATTCTTATGCTTTATAAATATATTCTTATGCTTTTTTTTAAAATCAAAACTTCTAGTTATGTAGATTTAATTCACATATTTATGTCATGTTTAGACCAAAATATTATCAACAAATTATTTTTCCTATTTCGCTTACACTTACTTCTACTGGATATTTTCTCCAAAAGAAGGGGGGGGGGGGACTAAGCAGGGTTGGCAAAGTGGACCCAGCCCAGAAAAACCCGCACGGGTTTTTCTGGGTGGGTCCACCAACAAAAACCCGCCTGGGTTTTTGCTTAAAATCATTTCTGAGTCTGCAAATCCCACCTATAGTATTTAGAAATACACTTTACCTTTTAAGCCCAAAACCTAGATGGTTTCTCTTATCAAAATTACATAAAAATAAGTCATATCTATGGTAATCAGATGAAGTTTACCTCAAAATATTTATTTTCTAAAATTAATTTCATTAACTGAAAATTTTGGAACTACTAGACAGTATAACCAACAGTGTTTTTGACAGAGGTAGAGCCATGATCCTTCACAGAAAACAAGCTTTCTTTCTACTTTGAAAGAATTAAAAAATATTATTAATCATATTTCAATTACTTGTATTCATTAAGAAATATGTAATTATATATAACTAATAATATTTTCACTTTAAGAAATATAAAGAAAAAACCACTGAAATTTTCAGTTTGAAAACATCACACAGACTACTTTTTGCTATTATACTGTTTTTATTATTCTTTTACTTATTTAATTTTTTTTTATAGCAAATATGCAGTGATTATTATAAATAAGTTTTGATACCACATTATAATGAACATTTTCATATATCAACTTTTACAAACTGTAAAAGAAATAATGAAAATAAACTGTTGATAATCTTCTAGTAAAAAACTATGCAAAATATGACATGTGGGATTAATGTCTAATGATAATTCCAATTAAAGTTAAATGACAACAAACTAAAAATGTAGAATGAAAAATATATTTCAAATTAATTATAATTGATCTATTTTACAGTTTACCAATCAATATCACATTCACTTTGATTTTTGTGGTAATATTTGTAAATCTTTACTAATTTTTCACACTGCTCTGAGCCTAGTCTGTTCTGCAACTTAAACCATATGAATCCAAATGTAGGAAAATTCTCTCAATGGAAGCAGAGTTAGATGGAACAGAATGCAGAGACTGAAAAAAACTACAAAAATCAGAATCTAACTTGTTGTTCTTCTGTACCTTTTCTTTAAGAATTTCCCACCATTTTGAAGCTGTAAATTGTGACACAATATTTTCTGAGAAAAGTGATTTAGGAAAATAGTCTATGTCTTTAATTTTAAAAGCCATTATTGCAGGTAACCGCTCTGGATGATACTGTATTATCCATGCTTCAACTTCTTTCTCTTCCTCTGAATTAAGCTTTTCCCCTCCATACTTTGCATCCATTATATTAGCTAAAAAATGCTCAGGTCTCATAATCTGTTTATACCGTTTCACTATAACTTCCTTGTGCTGTTTCAATTCTTCTGATTCCATTAAATTTTTCCATATTTCTACAGAACGTGACAGTGTGGTTGTATCCTTTTGCAGCTCATCAAGAGCTGAAGATAAAATTATGAGCTGCTTGTTTAAATTCAAACACTCCTTGTAAATTGACACATTATCCAATATTTTTGGATTTTTGTGGAGGGGAGGGGATGTTTTTGCAATTTTCGTCTCAAATTCATTTTGGTGCTGAGATGCGATTGTTACATATTTATGATAATTGTCCAAAAAGCTCGAAATGCACATTTTGTGTAAATTCCACCATGTATTGTTAGGTATTTGTGGCATCAAACAAAAACCCACAAAAACCCGGGTTTTTGCCAACCCTGGGACTAAGACAAATTGGAAAAAATCTTACTATGCATTGTAAGTCAGAACACATATTACAACTGTACATGTTAAAGTTTCGGGGATCAGACCGTTTCAAACCAGTTTCTATATGTCATCTACCTGTACATTCTCGTGGAACCCCAAAGTGCCCTTTTTGAGAACAGGGTGCCCCTTTTGAAAATTTCCCCCCCGGCGGCCCTTTTTTTCTAGAGTCAACACTAATTTAAATTAATTGTAGTTAAAGGTATGCAATGTTGCTGAATGAAGAATTCAAAGATAAAGCAAGTGCTTTCATAGAACATTAATATGTATGAGTTTTTAAAACGAGAGAGCATGTTTACACATCATCGTAAGCACGTGGCTTCGGCTCCTTTCAGACACATTGCCTTGTTTCTAGACATCCTGACACCGTGCAAAATGCAATAACTATCTATCGCTGGTAGAAATTCGCCAGTGCTTTGATAAGCAAGAGGGAAAGGAGGGGAGAATTCGTATGTTTCGATGTAATATTGAAGCTGAGAAGCAAGGACGTATTTAAGGGCGAGGGCTCCCCCACCCCGAAATTTTGATTTTTTTGTTACTAAAATGATAAAGGACTTTCTGTGAAACATTCTGCCTTTTTTACCATTTGGACCCCCTCCGAAATTTTTGGGAACCCCCGCCCCCCCTGCAATGTTTTTCCAGATACGTGCCTGCTGTGAAGAGACTGAAGAGAGTAAAATTCGGAATAATTCAACTTGCAAAATAAAACTCTGTGGTAAAAACTACGGAGAGATTTAATAAATTGATTTTATATCTGAGAGTCAACTGATGAATGTGCATATGTTAATTAACCAATTAAATACCAAAAAAAATGAAGCAAGTCAAATTAACCGATGTATTTAATGTAAATACAAAAGCTAATTAGATTCTAATAATAATTTAAATACTTATTTTAAATTATAATTTAAATAAATTTCAGTTACTATTTGTTATATTTTATGAAAAAGTTCCAAAATCAACGATCTATTCTACTTTATAGTTTTTAGTTTGAATTGAACACTAAATTACATTTGTTCCAGTGTAGTTGAGTACTTTTTTTGGCGGTTTATACAGTGATTGTGTGTATGTTTTAAGACTATTTTTCATTGATAAATAATAAACTGGTCAATAGCACGTGATCGACGATGGTTTTAATGAAAATTTTCAACAAATCTATAATCCGGAAAAATCGGTAATCCGGCACCGCGTCATTCCCGCCGATGCCAGATTATCGGTGCTGCACTTTACTGCATATTCAGCAGAATTCTAAAAATTCCACCAGACAAATTTAAATGAAAAATTAAGTAGTGAAAACTTGAGTAATTTTAAAATTGTAAAAGAAGTCATCCAAGCTTTAATTACTATACCCCACAGTAATGCCTAAGTAGAGAGAATTTCGAGCAGTGTTAAAACTATTATAGGTGACAAATCCACATCAATGGGTAGAGAGTATTTAGAAAACAGGCTATTTGTAAAGACTGCTAAGATTAATTTGATGGATTTTAATGTGTAATTGAATAGTGGTGGCATGATAGCCTAAAAAGCAGAAAACAAGGCCTAAAAATAACGTCGTCCATTGCTTTGAATAACGTGTCAGTGTCCCCTACTGACTTTATCTCACTTGTCAAGTCAGTCTTGATACATTAAAAATAATCGTTTGTACTTTCATAAATGGACTACATTTTTCTTTCAAAAGCTATTAGAGACGAAATCTAAACTACAGAAAACCCAAAATTACAAATATATATATATATATAAAAGATCAGCTCTACTTGAAAAATGCTAGGACTATAAAAAAGAAAATAAACAACCTACCTAACAGCTAGAAGTTGCAGTAGATATCTGCCAGAGATTATGTAATATTTTTATTTTTATATAGGTTTGGATATCTTTCTAAAAATATGTCTCGGTAATTTTAATTAATACATATTAATATTAAATCTTAAAAAAGTTAATAGATTTCATTATGAAACGTTTTCCTTAAATTCGAAACCTGGCACTCACTTCGGTTGTGATGGTTAACTGTAGAGAAGAACTGTTTGGAGTTGTAGCTTGCCATCATGCTTTCCATAGAGGAAAGTGGAGAGCGCTTCTTCTAAGCTTCCAATACAATGGGCGTGTTCAGACTGCCCCTTTTGGGTAAAACTCCAGTAAAACACGAACAGCTCGAGTTTTACTCGGGGAGATTGACATCGTGAACGGTTTTGGGTATATAATAGGAAAAAAAGGGGCGGCACGTATTTACTAACCTGTGGAGCCAATGGGAGCGAACAATAACAATAAACAAAGCTCACGTGATCTATCTCCCCAACTTCCCAAGGAAAATCCTTGGGGAGTTGGGAAAAACTCGAAAACACGAAAATAATGCATCCAAATTGAAACATTGCTATGTAAGCAATATCCTATCGGCGTAGCGAACCTCTGTGTCAGTGCAGCCTTTAAAGAATGACAAGCACTGAGTGACAGAGCAGGGCCGGCTGGACCATATAGGAAAACTAGGCGACTGCCTATGGCGCTGACTCGAGAGGGGCGACACTAGCCAGGCAGCGGATGTTTTTTTTTTTTTTTTTTTTTTTTTTTACTCCTGCTGTCGGAAGTGTCACTCTCTTTTTATTCTAAGGAGTAGCGGACTGGTTACGTGAATAATGCAACGTAGGATCTCCCTCCCGGTCCACATGGGTCGAGACTGGAGCCTACATGTCCCAAACTCCAAAAATCACAAACTTATCACTCTGACTTTTTTATTTATAGAGGTCATAAACACGATACTGTGAAACAGTGGCGCACCCAGGATTTTAGTTTAGGGGGGGGGCTGGGCTACTAATACTGCTGAACTCGGTTATAGTGACCTCAATTAAAGTTATAACTCTCTTATAACGTCAAAATATTCTGTGCCAGTCGACTTGCCCGTAGAATACATCCCCACGAGCAATGTAACTCATTTTAGAGTCAAATAATTATATGATCTTTTCAGTGATGTTGTAACCAAGTTTAACCGTGTTTCATGCTCTAACTGTAAATTTTTATTTCAAAACTAACATCTTTTTTGGTAAAAATTATTTTAGAAATAATTTGACAATTTTTAAAAAGAAAACATTTAACTCATTAGTGACAATTTTCAATAATTTTCACTTCTAATTTCCCGCCTTTAGGGGGGGGGCTTCAGCCCCCATAGCCCCCTCCGTGGGTCCGCCTTTGCTGTGAAACTGTTCCGTGTTTCGATCTCCGATGGAATCGAGAGATGACTCACTATTTTCTGTGGAAAGAGAAATTTTTTTAGTTACGATATTTCTTTTTTTTTCTCTCTCTACGTGTAAGGGGGGGGGGTGAAAGAAGAAGAGAGAGAACCAATGTGGAGAAGCATTGAGACGAATGTGAGCTTTTGCTCCGATCATACTGCATTCTAATTATGGGAAATGTAAATACTGTGTAAAATTGTGTAAATAAAGTAGCCGTACATAGTGTACTTAGGGCACATTTTTGCTACCACCTTCAAAAATTCCTACTACTATGATACATTAAACACTGTTTATTTAAAGAATTATTTGATGAGAATGAGAAATTCTGCTTGCAAGTGCCACGGAAATTGCATTTCCTTTTGGCCATACTCAGAAGACAGGTATGCGTATAACCCAGACAGCACAAACTTGTCCAGAACATGTCCATATGATATCATGGACAAGTTCGGGACATAACTGACATCCCCAAATTTGTCTATATCTTGTCCATAATACGCCCCAAACTTGTCCATATGGCACAATACGGCGTCCATAATGATATCCTCTGGACAAAATATAGACATCCATATGGACATGTTATGGACATCCAGAACTTATCTATACGGACATGTTATGGACATCCATATGGACATGTTATGGACATCCATAACTTGTCCATATGGACATGTTATAGACAACTAGACTATGTCCACAAAAAGACATTCTGTGGATATTTATCTCATATCCACAGTTTATTTTTATGCTATGGATAAGTTACTACCATAAAGGAACAGAAGTATCTGTTTCATCAGTAATTTCTGAAATGGAGCTATTACAAGAACTGCTTGTGGGATCAAACATATTTGAATCTTCAAAAATATTTTCATCGATCCTATTTTCAAATTCATTATGAAAATAATTATAATCGTGCGCATTAATAGGCTTCGATTCAATAACATTCACATTACATTCAGCTTCAATCAGGAATAATTCATCATTAACTTCTTGTTCAACATTTCGCCATTCCTGACGAGTCGATTCAATTTTTTTATTAAAATACATATTAAGTCAAAAAGTTGTACATTACCTCGTATTGTAAAGAACAGAACAGTGATATAGGCAAGCAAAATGCAAGACGTGCCTATAAAAATGTTATAATTGTCTAACAAGGAAACTTCAAATATGTGGGTACTATCTACCACAACCACCACAGATTATTAAAAACAACGTGTATACAAAAATGTTACTGCGCATGATCAAACAAACTAAGCCAATCAGAGTTTGTCGCCGATAGATTTTCCCATTTATGTCATAAAATAGACATGATTGGGGTGTCCATAACATGTCATATTACAGACATAATATGGATTTTCCCGTTTTTGTCGTAATAAGACTTAATTGGGGTGTTACATGTCCCAATCATGTCTTATTCTAGACATAATATGGATTTTCCCAAAGATGTCGCTAAAATGATGTCCAGGAGATATCTTATCATAGACATAGACATGTTTTGGACAAGTTTGTCCAGATATGGACATAAATTGGGCAAGTGTGCTGTCTGGGAACGTACAGAGAAAAGAGTAGCATATTTAAGTGAAATTTATCACTTTGCGATCCTCGGAGAAATACAAGTAAAAAATTACATGCGGTTTGAATGAACTGAAGTGCAATAATTGTAGTTGGCGATACAAGGGATAATTTTTTTTTCTACGAACAGTAAGTTATGTGACTGAAAATTTCGGGGGGGGGGGTTGAACCCCCAAAACCCCCCCTTGGCTACGACCTTGATGTAGATACATTGATTACGGCGATTGAATGACTATATTGAACTTTCTTCTTTACGAAAAATGATTGAGAAACGACAACGAAAGTAGAATTAAAAATAACGGAACTCAAAAGAACGTACAGCATGCAACTGAACAATTTTCTTTTAAAGATAATATGTTTTTCACGTATATTTAATATCGCAGGTGTTAGTTTCGTTTTCGTATTTTCAATTCGGAGACGGATTAATGATATTTTTTGGGCGTTGGCGGTTAGTTGAAATTTATATCATATTACAAATAATATTTCTTAACATTTGAATTACATTAGCTTTCAAATATAAACAAATAAAATATGCAATCGTTGCAAGACAATCAGTTGTTATATTGTATAATAATACAAATTAAAGAAAATAATTTAGGATACACATAGTTCTAAGTTAGCAATTAAACCATAAACGGTACGGATAAATGTTCCTTTTCTTCATTACTTCGCAATTAACCAAAATTATTAATCAAAATACACGGATCAAAGCAATACAAACAGAAACTGAAAACACAATTAAACAAACCATACTTAATAAATTTAAAAGGCCGATTTTCATTTTTCAACGTTTATAATACATTATCTAAGAATATCAAAGAATTTTACAACCGTTTATACAATCGACATAATTTTTTTTGACATTCCAGATACATGAACATTACATCTGCCATACAGGTTCAACTGTAGTATATGGAAAAAAAAATGCTAGTCCTGATGAAAGTATATTAAAAATAATTATTTAACCTGTGAAAAGTGACACTAGGCTTCTTTACATCTGCGTATTAGTGCAATCAGTAACACAACAGGCTACCATCTCTATTTTAAAACAAAGTTTTAGTAAAACAAAGCTCTATCACCATACAATAACAAGGGCTTCCCGCTAATCTTCTGGGCTCCAATCAAAAGAAAATAGTTCCGCGGCGGAAAGTTTCTGGAAACGCTATGTGCGTCGATTGCTCCCTCCACTTTCCTCTGTGTAGCTTGCTCTACTGTCCATAGATATGGGAATAGTTAACTAGATTGCGCACAAGGGAGGAAACTTGTTGCCAGTGCACTTCCGGAGCAGAGGACACGATAGTGGCAGAAAGACGAAAACGTCGCTGCTTACGACTGCTGTGCAACAGCATTTATTTACATTTAAATACAGAAGTACAGAATTGGTGATTCGTTCAAGCATTGAGAATATACATTCAGAACCAAATTCAACGAAGAAACATTTTGTTATGATATTTTGCTAGCTATTTTTAGTTTATTTTTGCTGTTACAAATTTCATGAGTGTTGAAATGTTGAAAATATACACTATTATGTACGATTTAAAGATGCATTTATACAAACATGGTCTAAAAATGTAACACATTAAAATAATCGATTAAATGTTTATTTTTGCACACAAGGAAAAAGAAAACTTTATCTGAACAAAGATGTATGATGCATCTAAGAAATAAAGCAGGGATAAATATCAGGAATAAAGCATTATTTTATGCTGGAATTCAAGCGAGATAATTCTCCAACCAGTTGAAGCCGTACTAAAATATTTTTAAAAATCTTGTTAACTCTCAATTTAATAAGAGTACATGTTCGAAGAAGGCTTACTATGTATAGCATATTTTTAGGTATTCTACCTGACAAAATACTTTTAAAAAAATCAAAGCTAAAAACTAAAATAGTAAAGCAACATTAACAAATTCCAATGTCAAAACTCTGAATGAAAGAATGAGAGGGATGGCAAAATTATGGATTGCAGCAGAAATCCATATATTTGTCAATTCTTTATTAGATAGTGGAAACCCAAACCAGAAAGTTACACTATAATATGAAAGTTATTTAGAAAAATTAAGTAAAATAACAGTTTGCAGCATCGGAGCATTGCACAAAGCTTGTGCACTTTTTGTGCACAACATTGCACAAAAAGCATTGGAAATAATCCTCCCATGATAACTTTGCTTGGGATAACTTAACTTTTTATGGCTTTTCATACATTTTATAATCTACTATTGTTTGTTCAGACAGGGATGTGTAAACTTATACGTACATTCCATTAAAGCAAAAATTTAATAGAATTTCAGTTAATATTTAAAATTGTGTCAACAGGCAGGGTTTTTTTTTTTTTTTTTTACTTAAACTGTGGAATGATACAATATTACAGAGCTGATATGCTTATTTCAAAAACATAAGTTAAAATACTAACCATAAAACACTAACTTAATAAAGCTGACTTAAACAAAAGTATAAACAAACATAAATAAAACTTAAACAATCACGTTGAACTAAAAAAAAATGAATTTAATATTAAAACTAGTAATTTTAAAAGTCGTTAAAAAATGCTCAAATGTGGAAAATCTAGTTAGAATAAATAAGATAAATTCAATATCCTCAGTTCAAGAGCTATTTTTGAAAAATGATAGAAAAATTAATCATTTCCTGTAAAATATGATTAATAATTATTCGTAAAAAGTAAATTACGATGCTTTATTTATCTCATTTTTTATAGTTTAAGTGCCAAGTATACAATTTAAATTTAAAAATAAATAAATATATATATATATATGTTGTACGGTCAAATGTTTTAGGATTATATTTATATAGAAACATGAATCAAGCAATGTCTACTTTAATTCAAGAAGGATGTGCAATATCTCCTTCAATTACTTCACAAAGTGAACGAAAAGTATCAGTAAATAGGAAATTTAAAAATACTATCGTTATTGAACATCAATTGGTATTTGATTTTTTATAACACCAAGTTCAAGCAGTTATTACCTGTGAAAGGATATTCCACCTGTTGGTAAATTATATGCACCCTAAATCTGTTGGTGCAATTAATATGCACAGCCCGACTTGGGCATGATGATGTTTAAAGTTAATTAAAAATAAATAAATAAATAAGATGCTGGACTACTGGCAAACATAACCATAAACATAAACCATGACATGGTCAAAACACTGCTTTCTGCCACTATCATGGGCGATGCCACAGAAGATATTTGGCAACAAGAAAAACCTCTTACTAGCATACGGATGCGTGATCTAGTTATTCCTATATCTATGCTACTGTCTGCTTCGGATGCTTTGAAAGTTTCATTAATATTTGTAAATATAAATTCGAAGTTTGAACAGCCAGTGGCGGTTCCAGGGGGGGGTCACGGGGGTCATGCCCCCCCAAATGATCTTCGACTAAGGGGCCTAGATTAACCACCCCACCTTAAAAAAAAGAGGGCCCAAGTCGAGCTCGGACAAGGGCCCAAAATAGGGGCTAG